>JAUUDZ010122348.1:0-14278 GCA_032361705.1 Panulirus versicolor
TTGGGCCATTCTTTCGTCTGTTTCCTTGCGCTACCTCGCTAACGCAGGAGACAGCGACAAAGCAAAATAAATGAATAATAAATATATAATTGTTTTTTCAGATTGCATTTTCTGTTTCAGATGCCATTCCAACAAGCTGGAGCTGCTGAAGTTTTGAGAGCAGCCCAAAAGGATAAGGGCTTTCTTGACCACTTGAAAAGTTGTCTTTCAGAGATTGTGCAGAGATCAGCTGGTGAGTGTAGATCTAGGTACAGTACTGTACTCATGAATTTAATTCATAGTTTTTTGTATGATGAATTGATGCATTACAAAAGATTACTTAATGACAAAGTTTATTGGATTGTGGTAATTGCATTTTTGATTTTCACTTAGTTTTGATACTTATGATCATATGTTGGATATTGTGTACATTTTGAGTTTATCGAAACGTCAGGGATAGTGGAATGACTCAGGATTTTTAATATCATTTGTGTAATTGTGGAAAGAATTTTTCTGTTGAGAACTATTATTAAGATTATAATTGTGTTAATTCATTGGCACTTTAACTTAAGATGTAATCAGTAGATATCAAGAATAGGTAAGATAAACTATTATTTGCTCTGAATCTTATATTTGTAGGTACAAAGGTGTGGCTGGATATCCATAAGCATGCTGAGATCTTATGTGAGTTTATATATTACTGTCTCACCACATTATGCCTGCACCAAACTCTGGGTGAGGAGTACACAGGTGTCTTGCAAGTGGACCATAGTAAGAGAAAATTGCCTCATACTTTCGTAAGTAAAATAAGTTCATTGATAATTATCTTTATTTTTTATGAATGTTAATGATATTTTTTGTCTTTTTTTGTCAAAACTGACTTAGTACATCTTGTAGAGATAGGGCTTACTCTCAGGTTTGTAATGTGGGATGGGAATAATCTTACAATCAGTAAAGCAGGAACTGAAGCAAAATGCAATTGTTTTTCTTCTCATAGAAATTAATTTTTTTTTTTCATACATATTCGCCATTTCCCTCATCAGCGATGTAGCGTTAAGAACAGAGGACTGAGCCTCAGAGGTATTATCCTCAACTGGCCCCCTTCCTTTTTCCTTCTTTTGGAAAATTAAAAAATGGGAGGGAAGGATTTCCAGCCTCCTGCTCCCTCTCCTTTTAGTTGCCTTCTATGACATGCGGGTAATATGTGGGAAGTATTCTTTCTCCCCTATCCCTAGGGATAAAAAATTTTTGATATTCCATGTAAATAGCCAGGTTATTTCTCATACAGTGTATAAAAGTCAGGGGAAGGATTTAGGCAGATATACTATACTAGTGGAAGATCTTCATTCCAGAAACATCTAAAATACAAATGCCCTTGCGCTAAAGATTTCTGCTAAAGTGGCACTTGGGTTTCTGATATTGAAATTCAAAGCAATAGTGGTCTGTTCTTTACTGTTATTGCTGTTTTTTACCCATTTTTACTCTGTAGTGACATCCAAGTGTCCAGCACGTGTCACTTCATCTTCTTTGTAAATGCCAATTTATACTTCATTCTACAATACAATTCTTAGCAAGAATTTTAGGTAAATGCAAATGAATATATGTACTTTTTTATTATCATGTAGTACATACTGTTATATATTACATATGAGTAACATTTACAAACCAGAAAACTCTACCAGAAAGATCAGTATAATAGCAATTTCTTCACCAGATATATCACTGAATACATATACCTTCATATCATTATGTCATTGTGTGTCTTCCATGATCTGCCTATTCCAGATAATTATTTTTTTCTGTATTGTCATTTTGCATCAAACCTGTTGGAGACTAAATAGCAATTCTTGAAACATGTGAAGGGATTCCTGCATGTTGTTACATTTCTTTTAATTCTCAAACAGAGGAAATCCTACAGTTTATGAGGTTGTAAATGTATCTGTTCTATAATGAATTATTATGTAGTGTTACTTCTAATGTTGAATTTATGTAAAGTCCACCTTTCATGGTAAACCATTTCAGTATAGACTATATTAGTTTAGATACTTTTATAATTGTGTACTGCAACTAAAGTGTTTGTAGGATATTCTGTTTGGCTGTCCTGTTCTGTTGTATGACTTGTAACATTTTAGAGACAGCAAGACTGATTATTGTACCTAAGTATTCATGTATGCCTAAGAAATACAGAGTAATCAAAATATAATATCTACTTTCCAGAAAAGGGTGACTATGGTAATATTGCAGTGTTTTGGTCCTGAAGTAATACGAAGACTTTTATCAAAGCTCGAGGATTCAACTAGATCAGGAAAACTATCAGGCTACCTCCGCCCCGATCTGAAAAATATAATCCTGCACCAGATGCCAACCCTGAAATATTCACTCACACTATTGCACCGCATTCATCTAGCATCATTCTACTTTACTGGAGCATTTTATCATATATCAAAAAGAATCACAGGGATCAAATATGTAAGCTCACTATACACAGTATAAAGTCTGATACCTAGTATTCCTGTGTAAAAGCCCTGTCTTGTACTAATGTCGATTTTACATTTGCCTTTTTCTTTGAATGGAGGAAAGATCATTTTCAGTAATGACCACAAAGCCCTTCTAAGGGGGAATATGGGCAGCAGTTCCTGTCACAGGCAGGAAAAACAGCCAGATGAATAAGTGTACCTTTCATGTCATTTAGAATTTGCATATATTGTCCCCTCTTCAATTGCTGCAGACTCAAGGTACTTTAGACATTTTGGCTAATTGATTTTAGTTCCTGACTTGCACTCTATATTGAAAGGATACATACAATCTTTGAATAGGGAAATATTAGTTGACTGTCTGGTTTTATCTTGTGTAGTTTTTGCAGCCTCAAGACTCCCTGTTAATTGTACAGGAAAAGTAGTTGATTGTTTTCTTTTTTCAGATTTATGGGGATCCCCACATTCATATCACTACAGCTACTTTAAGTATGTGTAAGAACTACTTGGATTCAAGGGTTTTGTTAGAGACAAGCATTGATAGATGATAATGTTATAAACACTTGCATATTATTAGGGACATTTTCTTTTCTAGGTTACTTAATTTAGTTTTCCATGATTCTTGTAACTGCAGTTGCTCTATTATCATTTAAAGGTCATAAGTTCAAGGGGTGGGATAATTTACAGTTACATAATCTTTACTCTTGGTCTTTATTTCTGGAATTTTTCAAGACTGTTTTATTCCTGCTGATGGGAAAAAGCCATTAAATTCAGATGCATCTAGTCATCTCAAGAAAGTTTAATTTCTCATCTTAAGGGGTGACTATTTTTGGGACACGTAGCAAGGGAGGAGGATGAGTTGGTCCCATTAAGATTGGGATTAAATTAAGGATAGTGAGGGAGGTAAATGCAAGGATCTTGAGTGAGAGATATGCTTGGTTTGTGGTGCATGGGAGGCGAATCAATAGCTGTTTGCAGAATGACACAGCTCTGGTGGCAGATTCCATAGAAACTGCAAGAGCTAGTGACAGTTTGGGAGAGTGTGTGATAGGAAATGGTTAAGAATAATATGAGTGAAAGTAAGGTAATGAGATGTAGCATGGGGATGAGACAGGATTGGTTTGGGTGCAAGATTGAATGGGAAGGACCTGAAGGAAGTGGAATGCCCTAAGTACCTGGGAGTGGATGTAGCTGCTGATAGAATTGGGCTTCAGTCATACGGTGGGGAAGAGGTGCATTAAGGAGCATGTTAAAAAAAAAAAGGAAAAAGAAAAAAAGATGATTGTTGAGCACAGGACATAATGCAATGGATCATTTTTTTTTGGGGGGGGGGATGCTGTAATTGGGCTTAACCAGGGCATATAAAAGAAGATAAACCATGTAAGAGTCTCTGGTAGGCTATGGCCTCAGTGCATGATACATGACAGGTAGGGAGTCAATGTATGTACATGATTTGGTTGTTTGTTTGTTTATGATACCTTGGTAAGAGAGGGGAGACATTTAGGTACAACGTTCACGTTATACCCTTCTCCTTCACATATATTATTGATCTTGTAATTCTTTTTCTTTTTTTATCAGTATGTAAGATGGACTAAATGGAGTTTCTGGATTTTTACGCTTTAGGTTTTGGTACGTGAGTGGTTTGGTGACACTTCTGCCAGCAAGTCATTCCAGATCTTAGGGCTTGTGCTGCTTACCCACATTCTCTTGACTACTGTCTATACAGCCTATTCACACTACTTCATCAAGAGTTCTGAGAGCACACAGTCATCTACAAGTAAGCATTTGTTCAAAGCACTGAGTTGAAGAAAACTTATACATACTCCATAAGTAATTGTTAAGAGATTGATTCAGTATTCATTTATAGTTTAAATTTACTGAATATTACAATATTAGATATGTTTGCCTTATGATTATTTACAAGAATGAAATAGGGATATTGCCTTTTCTACTGTTAACTCCATAATGGACATAGTACTATAAGCAGTGTCTTTTCTTTCCGAAGATTTATGGGAAGCATTTAAAAAGCAGATTGAAATGAGTGGAAATTTATTTCATATTGAAATGATTTAGGTGCTCCATAGTGCTATTTGGAGTGAATACTTAATTTTTTTAAGTCACATGACCAGTAAGGTGGCAAAGTGAACGTGTGCTGTGCTAGCATGTGGTCAGAGTTTAAAAAGGCTGAGTTTAGGGTGCTGTGGACTACTTACTTTGTTTATCCCTTTGCTCCTGCATCTCTGCTTACTTGACTTGAAATTCCAAAGTACCTTGGTCACAGAACATGTTCAGTACATTATAAAATCATATTATTTTATACAGTTCTGGAGTTAAATTAGCAGAGACTATCAGTTTAGAATCATTAATGTATCAATGTCAAAGGAATGTAAAAGTAGTTGTAGATATGAATATGGTGTGTGTACGAAAAACCTTATTTGAGAATGAAGTATTTGAATATAAGTAGATGATTGAATGTTTGCTGTTGAACTTAATGCACTGTAATACAAATTTACTGAGGTAGATATAGCTTCCAGAATTTGAATCTTGATGTGGAATATAGATGAGGAATATAAGAATTATGAACAATCTACAGAATATAGAGCTTTATTTGTCTCTCATTTACATTGGGACTTGAAATTATCTTCCCTCCGCTTAGAGGATAATAGAACATTTGAGGTGCTTTATGCTCTGTCGTAGAAAATTTGACTGTAATTGAAAGTTTTGTGATTAATTCATGTTGCCAAAATTTTGTGGGTAACAGATATGTCTGGGTTTTTAGATTGTGGATAATCATGAGTTCTTTGCTTGCTGATATGTATTAGGAAAGAAAAATATTCATGAAGAGTAACATTATTCATGAAGTTGATAAATTCCCTCCCATTCAGGAGTGTTAGAAATAATATATTAACTCTTCCAATGAAAGAGTGCTTTGTAGAGAGCAAGAAGCAGTGTCCCCTTTGCCTGGATGAACGAAAGCATTCATCTGTTACACCGTGCGGGCACTTGTTTTGCTGGCAATGTATTCAGGAATGCCTCCAGACTTGTCAGCAGTGTCCACTTTGCAGACATTCAGCATTACCTTCTCAAGTGGTTCCTCTTCTCAATTATGACTGAGTCATGACGGTGTAAGTTCAATATATATATATTTATAGTTTTTGGCTGACTGATTTATAGTATTTTATGGTTTTAGTTATTTATCTTCAGGATCACCTCTTTTAAGAGAATCATTGAATACAAAGTATGTGTCAAGGTTGCTTTACAGTTTGCATTCCAAAACATTCTAACAATTCTAAACTTCTCCATTCCTTTGCAGGAGAAGACTGTGGGTTCATTTAATGGTGCTTTCTGTGGTTCACATCTCAGTATATTGTGAAGTGATCAGGCATTTCACTTTGAAAGCGAGTCAAACATTTTATGGCCAGTATTTCCTTGAGGGGAACATAAAACAATAACTCGGCCACTACGTGGTTAAGCTCACTTCATACCCCAAGTATGTTCTCTTTGTATTTTAAAAATAAGGCTAAAATCCTTATAAGGAAATAGATATTTCATTTTGCACTCTGTTATTGATAATCCACAGTAACAGCACAGCGATAACACAGAGTACAAATAGTAAGGATTGTCAGGTGTGGCAGGAAGGCAACCTAGGTAGTTTTCTTACATAGATGGGAAACAGACTTTGAATTATGTATCATATTCCCAGTATTCAAGTTACAGTAAATTACTTGCCCTGCCACATACGTGAGTGAAACTTGAACTTGTCTGAAACAAAAATATTCTTCTTCTTTTATATTTTTCAAATCATGCTAGCACTGATAGTTTCAGTGATGCAACATTTTAAAGCAGATGATGCTAAGCACTGAATTTTCTTCAGCATATAGAACAGATTAAGAGGTTGTTTTTCAAGGTTTTCTGAATTGGCATAGATACCCATTGTCTCATTAAGTTCTGAGTATGCCCTCCACCTGATATCTGCTAAGCAAGAGCTCACCAGGATCATTATGGGCTTTACCAGTATAGCTCAGATTGAGTAGCTGTTGAAGTTTGATAATCAAGGATGTTTTTGGAAAATAGAAAAGTGAGACAGCAAAACTTCCAAGTGTGTTTGGAAACTGGCTGGTATTCAAGCTTTGCACCGTTTTGAGAAGTGTTACACGCATCACCTCACTTGATCTTCTAAATTCCAGTAAGAAATGCTTAGTGAGCCATGTATACAAAACAGGAAGGCAGCTGGAACTACAGAGACAGTGCAAACCTTAAATATTGCTTCTGTTGTTCTCATATTGATATTCATAATAAAATCACATGAAGAAAATGAAATAGGGAAATAAAACCATGAGTGGAATTTGGAAAAGATTCTTTGGTTCCTTTTCATTTTGAAATTCATCTCTGTTCCCATCGAACAGATTTTACTAAAGGATGTGCCTCAATGTGGAGCATTGAAAGTCAAGAGAGATTTATCTATTTCCTGTTGAAACTATTTTTGTTAGATTTGGAAAATGTCATATAACTGTGACATTAATTTGTTTTCCACTTATTTACTTATGTATACTGATTGTTTTTATAATAAACAAGTAAAATCCATTTTTTGTGAGTACCTTATTGAAGAAGTGATTCAGCAGTTAGAATGTAGTATTAAATGTGTATGTGGGTGGGCTGGGCCATTCTTTCGTCTGTTTCCATGCACTACCTTGCTAACGCGGGAGTCGGTGATTAAGTATAAAAAAATCTTAGTTGTGTAAACTAGAGTATTTTTCAGGGACTACAATATCAGTTTACATTCTGGATTATTAGTACTCAACATTAAATTTTCTCTTATATTCATTTGTGATATCTTATGTAGTGGGGTAGCATCAGGAAAGAGATAAAGAATGGCCTAATTTGCTCACATCTGATCTGGCTGTGGTGTATGTAATGCACCAAAACCATTGTGGTTTCCCCTGATTGCTCCATAGGCCCTGTTTCAGTTCCAATCTTCAGAGTAATAAGAGAATTTGGGCTTCTTAGCTCTTTAAGTGCGCTGGCCAGGGAAAAAATATTTTTCCTTAGGACGGGAAATTGACAGAATTTGAAACAAAAGGATATTGCGAATTATTTGAATAGCCAAAGCCATTTTACCTTATTTGGCATAGGCATTTAATCCTTGACAAAAGAACATTTAAATTGGCATGCTGCTGCCATTTAAATTTAATGTGTTGGAAGTGACCCAGCAGATCAGCAGGGTGGGGTCCACTCGGAAACACACAACATTTTTTTTGCCATGGTGAACTATGGGTAACTAGTTTGAGGATTCTTCTGAGGATTTATTAGAGATGCAGGTAATATTGCATCTGCAGTATATAAGTTTGGGCCTCTTCAAAAGTATAGGAAACTGAAAACTTTTAGTATGCATATATTCTGTGCACTTTCCTGTTGCTTTGTAAATGTGCACTCACAGCACAATGGTTTGTAAGAGGAGGTAGGTTGCAGAGCTGGTCAAATTAAAGCATTTCACTTGGTGTTAGGATTGCCTGTTGATATTAGTCGAGCTGCACTGCTTCTGCTTGGGATGTATTTCCAGTGTATTGCAGTTTCATGAAAAGACTACTCTTTTTCTGGATTATTACCACTATTGGTGTACAGAACTTAAGTCACTAAAGTCAAGGGAATTAGGACTAATTTTGGCACTGCCCAAGCAAGCCTTTTCACTTGGATTTAACTTTCTTGCTACACCACATTTTTATTCAAAATATAAGATTTCAGGGCAATTGGCACTTTTAGACTGAGTAGGTGGAGTTGAGACTCTGATTATCCACCATCATGCAAAAATAGCAAGCATATGATGTATTTATCTCTATGCACTCATAGATTAAATGAATCTCCAATGGTTTTTATTGAATTATAGATAGAAACAACTAAATGGCTGTTGCATATGAAGGGCCTAAAGTTAATCATTTACCTGTAGTTAACACTATCTGCCATGTCAACAAATTTGGTAATTGACAGTGCACTAACTTGGACTGGTATCATCTTTTGGCTGGCCTGTTCAGCTTACCTTGCAAGCATTATACTTCCATTGATGTTTACTGTTAATTACTCTGGGATGATTGTTTGTAATGGTGGGGCTATTAGAAATTTTATATTCATTGTTATATTTATTCTTTTCATTGCAGACTGTACAAGGCTAAATCCAATACAGTAAAAGAGGAAAAGATTAAGAAAAAAAAATAATAATAGCAGTGTTTAATCCATACTAAAATTGGTATAGAAAATAGTGACATAACCTTTAGGGACCATAAGAATCATGTAAAAACTCTTATGCATTTAATATTAACATAAAAAAAAATTATGTGACTTGAAATACCCTGGCTGTTCCATCGTCAGATGTTGTGACAAGTGCAGAACCATCCCTATGAAAGACAGTAAGTATTAGAAGTTAAAAATATCCAAATATATGCGCAAAGTTACAGAAAGCACATCATATGATCATACTGACAGACTTTCATCAGGCATCAAGGTAGCAGAAGCTGGGAATCCATACTCTCTCCCTCTTAAATAAGTATTAATGTGGTCATTAGTGTTAAAGACAAAAGAGCACTTGAATATAACCTTACTTGTTGATACTAAATGAAAGGATGCTGTTCTCATGCCCTGTATACTTGGCAAGAGGTTCCCCTGATCGCACATCATAGGAACGCACAGAACCGTCCAGCCCAGCCAAGAACAAAATTGGTTCACTTGGATGCCAAATAAGCTGAGATGATCCACAACCCTGGTCTATCACATGTCGGGTAACCTGGAAGTGAAGATGGCCCCTTGATAAAAATTTTCTTTGACTATATAGCAAATATTTTTCCAAACATTGACGCTTTCATAATCAAGTCATCATCAAAACAGCCGAGAGGTAACTAAAGCATGAGAAAATTCTGCAGCATAAGTGATTCGTAAAAACCAAAGCAGTCAGATAATTTCACCTGTGGTTTCACCAACACTGCTTAATCAACTCACTTGCCATTAGCTAAGACTCTTGTTTCAGTGACTAAGCTCATATCATTATAAGCTAAGTTCAGGAAGGATAAAATGGCAAGTCAGCCTGAAAAATGTCAGCTCCTTAACACTAAACGACAGCTCTTTAACATAACCAAAATCAAGCACTTTGTGCTGATAAAGTTGCCCTTGCTGATTAAATCTAGCCATGGTAATTTTTCATATGTACATATGGATTCCTGAGAAGTGCATACATATGAACATTTAATAACAACAGCAAGTTCACTCAAATATGAGAAACAATAACCTTGCATATGGGGTTAAGATCATTAGATGGCGTTGATTCAACCAAGTCCGATCAAATACTAATAGAGTGATCAGACAATAAAATTTTTAGTAATCCTGAATCCTCCTCCTCCTCCATCATTTATGGAGATGATAAGCAAATTAAAAAAGCAACTAACCTGTGAAGATACATCCCAAAATAGGACATAACCAGCAAGATTGGCAGCGACAGCAATATTGGGCATCATAGGACAGAAGCTGACTGCCTCCACTGTATGATCCATTTCTCCCATCTCCTCCGAGTTATTGTCTTCTGCAGAGCTTGCGGTGACTTTACAGTCGAGTGTCCCAACAAACTGCATCAAGTACATTTTATGAAGAACTGTTAAGGGGATATCACTCTAAGCATGAATTATCATCAATCTCCAACCTTTTGTAACAAACCACCAAATACTATCCCACATGTACAGCATGTGGTGGTTTATCACCAACTTCTATGACTAATGCTGAACTATGAGTTTCATCGTGCCTTTGGAAATGAACTTACTTCCCTGTACTTTGAAGTCACATCACAACTAATGCACTTCTGTGTTTGGTCATAAGTTCAAGGTTGATATATCTAACTCACACTGCTTTCCTAATTTTCTTTCTTTACTCCTGTTCCTACGGTCACTCTTCCTCATGTCCAAATGGATTATCTGCTGTGTTCCCAAAAGACGTACGTGCCTTCATTTATATTTCTGTCAGTTCTCATTCAACGCTACAAAAATTTAGTCATCCACTCCCTTATTCTGTAAGCAGTGTATCCATACACTAAGCACTTTTTCCCTTAATAATATATCTGGGTGGTGTACAGCCCTCTCCAGCAACCACACACTGTCTTATTATAATCTTGAATAAGGATATTTCCCTACGAACCATCTCCCTCACCGTGTAACCTCATGTGCCTTAGTGTTCATTCACCTAACATAAGACTACTTTTTTGTCTCTCATGTCCATTCTTGCTTCTGCCTATATCTCATGTACTAAGAGTACAAACAGGAGAGTTAAATTTCATCTGAAAAGAGACAATAAAATAAGGCATAAAATTTCCAATGTCTGCCATGAACCTTCACTTACCTTTCCGTTATTAACATTGAACAACTTTGCTGTGCCATCTAAGGAGCCAGATATAAGTAGTGTGTTATCCTTATGAACAGCAAGGCTGGTAACTGGAGCAGAATGTGCCAATCCATCACTCAAATGCTGAAGTACTTGTCCAGTCTTCAAGTCAAACACACGCAAAGAGCCATCTTCGTAACCAACTGCTGACCGCTTACCTTCAAATGAAAAAACTATCAGGGTCCTTACTGGAAACACTTTACTTGCCTTTAGTATATATATTTATTTATTTATTTATTATACTTAATTGCTGTCTCTTGCAATAGCGAGGTAGTGCAAGGAAACAGACAAAAGAATGGACCAACCCACCCACATACACATGTATATACATAAATGCCCACACACGCACATAAACATACCTATACATTTCAACGTATACATACATATACTTACACAGGCATATACATATATACACATGTACATATTCATCCATTCCCACACATGAAATAGCATCCCCCCCCTACGCTTGCTATGAAAAGACAAGCAAGGCCACATTCATTCACACTCAGTCTCTAGCTGTCATGTGTAATGCACCAAAACCATAGCTCCCTTTCCACATCCAGGCCCCACAAAATGTTTCATGGTTTACCCTAGACGTTTCACATGCCCGTTCATATAACCTTCAACAAATCATATACTTTGAAATTAAGTAAAAAGAAAAAAGAAAATTGGATAGCCAGATTCAGCATTTACTGGAAGTACCTAGTATGCTGTAATGGAAATAACATGCTCAGATATGAGATAGAATTTTGTTTCTCCCCCTCTTTTTTAAGGCCCCAGTGAATGTTACATAAAAAAGAATAAGAAGTTTAGATACTGCATAGCATGCTTTAGTATAAGAAGTGTCAGCAGGTGATCCTACCATCTTGTAAGAGTGCCCCACATTGAGAAGCTGAACCATAGCTGGGGAAGGTACGAGTATTGCCTTGAGGCACAAGCCACATCCAGACCTCTCCTTCTGATGTTCCTGCAAGCAACACATGTGAGCCATGGTGCCAAGTCAACCACTGGAAAATACAAGCATGAGTGATGTTGGAAGAAATGAAGAAGGAAAAAAATAAAAGTTACATTAGGCTGAAAAAGATGAACACTAATATATTTCTTTTTTTTTTTTATAAATACTATATAAATCCATAAAAATTGAGAAGATATTCATGTGCACAAGCCAACCCTATCTCAAGAAGGAATACTTACATTAAGGTCTCCAGTTTCAAATTCCCATATTTTGGTTGAAGTAGCGATTTTCCAGACTTGAATGTAACCACTCATGTCCCCCGTTGCTAACAAGGACCCATCATGGCTAAATCCTAGACATGTAACACTGTCCTACATAACATAAAAACAGTATGTCATGCATTAACAATTAGCTGCTTATCAAATTCATATATAAAATGAAGTTAACATTTTCTCTTGATCTATGAATATAATCTTCAAATAATAATACATTCTTCATAGAAACGTATATTCAGAGTACATACGTCTTTCACTTTCCTCTATAGAATAAAAATATTGACATATAATCAGAGCACAAATACTTACCTTATGGCCTGTGCAAGTATGGAGTACATTTCCCGTATTTATATCCCAAACATAGGCCATGTCATCCTCTCCTCCCGTGGCAGCAATGCTACCAATAGGTGACACCGAACAACTAAAGACAGAGCCTGAAATATTCACAATGAGTAACCTTGTATAAAAATAAAAATAATCTTCAAAGTACATATTTAAGTAAACAGATAAACTGTAATAATATTGCCATGAATGATAACCAAAGTTGGATATAATTTGTTTCTGTAAAAATAATTTTCAAAACATTCTATATACAACTCTTCTTTGTGGATAATTCAGCAGTTCTTGTGTTTTCATTAGTTTTATATAAATAAAATCTCAGCAACAGAGAGCATCACAGAGTGACTTTCTTAAGGGAGTAAAGTCTGCTGCAACAAGTATACTCTAGGGACAAATGTACAAAGGGGAGAGTGTATCAAAACTACAAATTCTTAAGTACTGGAGGGGTAAGCTCGAGCTATGCATGTGGTGGAAAGAGTGACAAATGCTGATGACTTTTGGAGACATTAACAGTGTGAATTTCAGTTTCACCATAAGAATGTTAACTAAGAAAAGGCAGAAAAAGAACTGGGTGTATAAGCACCAATTGCTGATTTTGAAAAAATTAAAAATTTTTAGTAACCACTTTCATAGATTATTCACTTTCATACATTATTTCCCTTTTTCTTAAACCACCACATGTTTTAACTCATCTACCAAATTTTCTGATATTAAACCTACCAATTCTCTCAGCACGTTAACATCCAACAACTTCAATTAGCATATAATCCAATAATACCCACTAACCCCAATCCCATTCAACCTTGTATACTTAAAGCACCTTTTTTAACATGTATTCCCAGATACCATTCCTCTCTCTCTATACAACTTGATCAGCCTTACATAAGAGCCCATATCATTCATTTATACCCTCAACTGCCATATTACCCACTCTTGCATTCATGTGCATGAGCACTAACAATCATCCACCTCCTGAAGACCAATTTCATTCTAACTCGTATCAGTCTTGAATATACATTTTGACACAATTCCTTCATCAAAAATACCTTCCCTTGTTTCCTCTTAACATATATCTAGGGTATTTATGGTCAGTAAGTTATACAGACCTTTATGCTTTGAGAAAACTAGAGTAGCCATGTCTGTGACATCCATCTGCTCTTCATCCATCCTTTCGTCTTCCTCCTCTCTAACAGCAGCCCCCAATCTCTCAGCAACATCCTGCAAGTCTGTGTCGTTATCAAGCTCAATCACCTGACAATAACAAAAAATCATTTCCAAAACTTTTTTGCTGGTTTTTCATACCTTATTTTATACATAAAAGTAAAGACACTGTACAGTTCATGAAAATGCTACTAACTGTTTTTCTAAAAGTTAATTGGGACAAAGGTGATATCAGATACGAGAAGGGAATACCGTTCAGGAATAATTCAAGTGAGTTATTATTCCTAAGGGTGATAATTGGTACATTAACCACTAGTTCAAGGTCATAAATAACTTTGACTGTAATCAGTACAAGTATTGAAGCTCTGCAATGAAAACATTCTAAATCTGTGAACCTAGTCTAGCAAATAGATACTAAAGAATCTGTTCAGTTAACCCCTCTTGAAGAGCAATAACTCAGATAAACCTGAGTGACTTCAATAGAGAATAGTAATGCCATTTCTGACTGTCTAAATTTAGAGGTGTATTTACTGATATGCTTTCATGATATGATGGCTAGCTTGAAGTTTTATGTTAAAGCTATAGATAAAAAAAAAGTTTAGCAATTTTACTTGCAACCGTGATTAACAATATGAATGTTTCAATTTTTACTTTGAAAAAGCTGTTTTAATGTTTTTTACAAT
>JAUUDZ010122569.1:0-19216 GCA_032361705.1 Panulirus versicolor
TAAGGCGTATCGCTGAGGTCTTCTAATATTTTCCCGATGAGGAAAGTGATTATATGGTTGAGATCTTTGATCGTTGGAAAGAAATGTAAATTATTCTTGGATCAATTCCTAGGTCTTGTTAATGCTACTTCAGGGAGACTACTCCAGAATACACCATTTTTTTTTTTTTCATTACTACAATTATACTGTCGTGCAGGTCAGAGACCCGTGCCTACCTTAACATAGATGGTCGCTGTCATACTTGTAGTGAAGATTCGAGGCATCTTGTAACACTGACGACTGCCCATGATCAAAATTAGTTTCCTGGATCTCTTATGTTGGACATTTCTCAACTATGAACTTGATGTAAATAGACTTCAGTCCGGTCAGGTAGATTACCAATCTTACCTCCTGCACTCGGCAATCATTGTTGGAGGCTGATTCGAACTTTAATCCTTACCAAAGATAACTCTCAATCTCTAGTTTCCTCTCGTTCCATCTACAGTGCTTCGGCATTTTTGTGAAATGGTCCCGTTTACACAATTGCCCCCATTACCAAAAACTTGTAGCATCTTGATAGTTTAAACTTACAACTACCTTAACGAGCACGACTTGTAAAACAATTACAATCTTTGACAAATTTTGGTACCTGTTTATGTACTAAACTATCTTGATTATGGTGAATGTGGCTATACAGGAGTACTGGTTGTATTTAAACTTCAAAGCTCTAAAAACTCCAATAAATTTAATGTAATCTAACCCTCAAAATTTATTGATCTGATCAAATGCCCGAGATTTTGTTTCCACAGTAGCTTATTTTGATATCAATATTAAACTGTTTAGACTTCATTTGTTACTATAGAACTTAATGTTAAGCTTGATTAAAAAAAATACCAAGATTGATTTGTCTGCCATCTATAGTCTAACCTACTAATCGTGTTTTCTAAGTCGTGTTTGGAGAAAATTCTCCAAATGATGTTTAAAATGTCCCACACATTCCGTATATAGTAACTGGCGGTTTTCGTCAATAAACCTTTAAACTATTTCTGTACCAGGAAACTAATTACTTTTATTAAACGGTATAGCAATGAGGAAATCGTGGCTATAGTAATGGTGCAAGAGTTGGTTGAATTATATAAATAATTGACTAACTCTAAAATCCTCAAATTTGATTGTGTAATTTCTACAAGGTGCTGGACCCTGCCACACGAACAGGAACTGCTTATTGCTCGGTGGTCAATGTTCGCGTGAGTGCCCCGCGGATCAGGGAGCAGTACAGGATGTGTGTGATGCACAAGACTGTCTCTGTTGTGTTCCAGGTGAGTTGTAACACAACTGTTGTGTTCCAGGTGAGTTGTAACACAACTGTTGTGTTCCAGGTGAGTTGTAACACAACTGTTGTGTTCCAGGCGAGTTGTAACACAACTGTTGTATTCCAGGCGAGTTCTAAAATGTGCTTTTCCAGATATTGTAAGTTCCAGTTGTAACACAACTGTTACAGGAGTTGGTGGTTACCCATGCCTCCTCCTGACGGGTATCTGTACATATAAAGGTTTTGACACAACAAAGTTTGTCTTGATGGCATCGCTGTTATCAATACGTTAACTATGAAATTCTTTCGCGTTAATCCTCAGAATTCTTGCTGGACAGTGACTCTTTATTTCCTGTTGATATAGAAATGTTGTGGCCTCGTGATCATGTCTTCCGATCTATTAAAAAACTTGTGGTAAAGTTGTGGATTTGACCATTTTTTTTCCCACAAACTAACATACAAGTATGATGCCAACTTGTTCCTGGCGTCTCCTTGGTTCTCAATCTATTTTCTAATCACCAGCAAATGCTAAATATATTCATTTTGATCTTTGATAAGGAATTGAATTATGTTCACTGCAGGACTTGTATGTCGAGACACCAGGGAATGTCATCAGTTAGGTGGTCAGTGTTCCACAGACTGTAGCAGGGGTGAGAAGTCTGTCCCCGGTGTGTGCCTCACACCCAACTGTGTCTGCTGTGTTCCAGGTAAGTTTTTCTTTTTTAGTAGTAACAGTTCAGCAACATCATACAACAAACGGGATATGGAAGGACGAAGTATTGCATGTGCTCAACCTTCCATCTGATTTTCTTAAATGGTTTTGTATTGTAACTCTTGGACACGTGCAGGCTTAGAGGATATTGACGTTTTTAATCCTGGCCAGAATGCAATAATTACAGTAAATGTTTGGGTTACAGTAAATGTTTCAGTTACAAAAATATTAAGACATTTATAACTAATTACAACCAGACACTAATTGACATTTCCAAAAATTTTCTTTTAAAAACTAAACCCATAGAGATTTACACCTACTCTCGTGTTGGTCATTGACATATTGGTCATGTTATCTGTGTAACGCACACCACGGCTTCTGTAGTCCATAGTTTATTTGTAACAGATATTTTGATACCAAATGTTTTTTCGAAATGGAAGATTCGTTAATTATGTAACTGTCTTAAGATTCTATAGCCCCATACAGTTTGATTCGTTTTGGGGACAACAATCTGATTATGCAACTAGAACCTTATGGTAACGAAAATTGCTATTACATAACCTAAACCTGGCGCCTAACTTAACCAACCTCTAAGGATGAACAGCTGGGTTGACTGTGGGCAGAATGTAGAGCGCAAGATTCGAACCAGGATGGGTTTTATGAAAACAAGCGATCTACCATAATGTTTTCTCAGTAACCATGGTTAGTTTTAAACTCTTCAGTTTACGATGACGAAATTTAAAGTTCGTGGAAACTGGTTTTAGTAGCCGGATTTCAAAGGAGTAAACAGATAATTATATTGTAATTCCAATGGAATTTTGTGATGAAATGACTTTCGATGCATCGGTCGGTTTCACGTTGTGTAAAATGTAGACAAACGAAGCGTCGTGGATAAATTAGGGTATCCGGTCAAGTATACATTTGGCCGAATTTTATCATGGCCCGAGTGTTCACTATTTGTATAAGCAATTATATAGATTTTGTAACCATTTCAAATACATCACTTGTACCGTTTACAATTTGATTATACATTTAAAAACACTTGAGCTGTGTATGTTTGCAAAGTATATTATAAAAACATTACTAGGTACAAACTGGTATATAATCAGTGTTTAGCAAATGAATGTGGTTATATCGTATAGTTGCATTACAAAATTTTTCTAATTAGATTTGGCTATATAGACGAGTCCATATAATGTGCATTCGGTGTACATAACACTACTTATGGCTCGCCGTAACTAAGTTCTTAGCGATTTGTTTAACTACTATATCGAACATAGTCCATAATCAGTGGTTTTCGTCTTGATTACAATTTGCCAAACTGTTCTCAACACCAAAGTATTTTTCAAAAAAAGTAAAGGAACCGAAAATATGAAGTGGTAATACTTCGATGGTTTCACATGTCTACCTGGAATTGTAATCTCGAGAACCATTCCAGCTGAAACAGCAAATCTTGACCTCGCGATATGCGTCTTCCACAGAGCCTGTTGACTGCAGGTTTGACAGCCAAGAATGTCGTTACCAGGGAGGGCGATGTGACCATTCGTGTCGCAGTGACGAATATCCCGTCACTGATCTGTGTAACACCAAGGAATGTCTCTGCTGTCTTCCTGGTAAGTGTAACGTGAGTCGAGTTACGTGTTCATTCGACATGCAGATCGCTGTAGTTTCAGCTCGATCGTTGTTAGGTGTACCAGGATTCTTGTATCTTGTTAGTCTGTTGAAGTTTCTTCCCAATCTGATATATTTTGAAACCTGTAGCTGGAATGAGGGCAATATTGGTAATTTGGTATTTGTGCTCAAACTCCACGCTAATAACACGAAAAACGCTGATTTTAAATATAAATGGATGTCTAGACTACTCCCATAATCTCGTGTGGATTGTTGGTCAATATGTCTATACATCAGATAAAAGGGCAGAGGACAGTTTCTTAATCGAAAGTGCAGCATAGAATGGTGGTAAGAAGTCGTAATTATGATGAACCAATTATAAACAGCAGAAGACATTAAACTCTAAGGAAATCATTCCTGGTTTACGGAATGGACACGAGCACAGTCATCTATAACTGATTTATTTAAAGCATGCAGACTATGGCAACGATGTTGTGCTAGTCGCAATTAACCATAACTTTATACTTTATCAGTGTTAAATAAAGGAATATACGTGGCTGATGGCTTACTGTAGGACAGCTGGGTGCAGGAATGTTTGGTAGTGGTGAAATACACAAAACGGACCAGAATTCGTAGTTTTTAGTGAAGTATTACAAATTGGAATGTATTTCGAATTGAGGTATATGGATTGCCCACATTTGTATCCGCTGCTAAGTGAAATTATAACTGACAAAGTAGCTAATTACATTATCAATGCCTTCAATAAGTGTTATCGGATCCTCTTGATTCTTCCAAACCAAAGTTTGATCGGCTGTAATTATTTTTGTCTGGGAATCCTTCGAGGAACTCGACGCTGCACTCTTCCTTGCCTTGTTTGTGACCAAAACTATCGAAAGATGTAGCCACGCCAATGAACTGTAAACATTAAGGAAGATTTCCCAAGACTTTATTCAAAAAATCTTCCCTTGAATCTAATTTGCTATGAACTATATGCTTGGGTTTAGGTCGCCTAAAATTATTGCATCAAATGTCCCATCGATTAGTTCTATGGAATTGACCCAATTTTCCCATAGATAGGAATACTTTGTACAGCTATCAATAGTACTATTGTGCCACCTATAGACCCAGTTTTAGTATCGAGATGTAAATGTTGGTTTGACTCGTTTCTAAGCTTTGTATTGGCGAATATCGAAACATAATCATTGATATACTTGACTGTCCCACACTGATTCCTGTGACATGCCACTTGATGCTAATAACCATTTTGAAGATGGAAAAGTGTTAACATTTTGTACAGTCAATCTAGAGAATTCGATTCCTCCAAAATGCAGTACCATGACTTATTTTCTGCTTACCAAGTTTGATGTGGAGCCTTGTACTGCTTTTACAATGTTGAACAAACTCGTACACGTGTGCTTATAAGCATATTTCCGTGGAAAACAATGTTAAAGTCCATTTTGGTCGTATAATGCTTCACAAGTGTCGAAAGATGACTTCCATGTTTTCAACTACAGACGTTCAGGTTCAGTAAATTTTATAATTTCTG
The DNA here is from genome assembly GCA_032361705.1 of Panulirus versicolor. Classification (NCBI taxonomy): domain Eukaryota; kingdom Metazoa; phylum Arthropoda; class Malacostraca; order Decapoda; family Palinuridae; genus Panulirus; species Panulirus versicolor. The sequence goes on from JAUUDZ010122569.1 coordinate 5,161, forward strand.
GCGACAACTTTCACATTTGAAATGGGTCACTTGACAGGTTTCATTGATATGGTAAGTTTCCTGCAGAAAGTGAAATGATGGAAAGACCATTGAAGAGCTTAACTTGTCTGTATTTACACATCGTATCTGGACCTGAAGTTTACTTAAATCTATCGCTCATATCTTCATACTTTTCAATTTGTTCCAGAAGGGTCTCATCTTGACTATTAAATTGTATTCGAGACTAGTTGTCTTCGATCGTAAATGGGTAATATTTTCGCCATAGCTTATTAGCCATGAACAGAATGGACTTCTCCGTAACGAATAGATTGACTATAAAATTTAAGATTTCCCTATTGGTCATATTTCGTTATGACGCTATAAAATTCGTTAGGATTTATTTTCCTATTGGTCATATTTCGTAATGACGTAGACCGTTCTTATTACACACGCTTCCAATATCTGATCGTAGGTAAATAGTTTGAATCTTCGCAAAATAAAGCAGTGTATTACAGAATATCGTTTGAGTATATCAATAGCTTCTATTTCTGGTTGAGGTAAGACGGTCGTGATCTTTAGTTTTGGCATTGGATAGTAAAACTGACTTGGGGAAACTAGTACTATTACTAGTCGCATTTCATGTATAAAGTAAATCCAAACTTGAGACTTTTTACACTGAAGTCTAACAGTTTCTCGCTGTGTTTTACGGGAATTGGTTGATCGTGTTATGAAACTGATTAATATAAATATCTTCTACAGTTTCAGATGACGTATATTAAGTGACCGTCTGCAACTGTCGCCAGCCGCTGAAAATGGACCATCAACTCCAAACAGCAGCCATAAAATTTACGTTTTTAGTAATAATTTAATATATAAAATACGTTTGTTATAGTTCCGTAGTGGTTGTAAATACATGGACAAAATGAAGTGTTAATACATATTTATATTTTAATAAACTAAGTTAACAACAAAGTTCGTTTACCTTCACCAATTGTCTGTAGACCACTGACGTAAAGGAAAGGAACTGGTGTGAGCAGAGGAAATGAGGCTCCGGTGCATGGGATCGCGTATACTATCTACTTCCCAAACCAACTTCACCACGAGGGTATGACCTTGTGGTATGATGACGTCCTCATTGACCTGACGTGTAGGATATGACCTAAGGAAATTCTATCGTGCCCAGAGGGGTCAAAAAGTTGTGCTAAAGGATTATGCATTGTACAGTTTCTGAATGTGGATGTATACATGACCAAGTTGTAGGAAATTAGTTTTCGTTTATACTTTGTGTGATGTTCCTAGCGAAACATTCCCGTTACACAAGTGAATGTTGGCCTACATGCCAGGGGATCTTTTATTTCAATAGACAAGCTGAAGTGATTAATCAATATGATTTTGAAATCGTGATTTGATCCAGGGTGGAATTCCTTGATATTGTTACAAAACCTCGAAATCTATCGAGGAGTAACTATGAAATTAAAATGGATCGTTGAAGTGCTATATACATAAGCTAAGGAAGAGGAACTGCAAGCCACACTACCCAGCCACTGATGTAAATCCCCCACCTCGCGCTAACTCTACACGGTTGCATGATCACGAACTGTATATTCAACATCATTCTCCAGTGTAATAGGAAGTTACGAAACTTGGGTAAAATCTTGGAAATTTTGAATGGACTGGATCAATTGGTTGTGGCGTAAACTTTAGTTTGAACTGGTTTTGCTTCCTGAATTCTGTAGTAGTACTGTATACTTTTATGAAGTATGCAGTCTGTATACTTTTATGAGTTATCGGATTGAATGTAGCCTGCACGTTGGAACGAATCTTTGATTCCTTTACCCGCTTACAAATGTTTAGCATAATGCCTAAGAATGTCGATGTAAAAAGGAAAATATTGTAATAATATATAATGAATCTAGCATATCCCAATACATGTCAAACTTGACTGATCTTTGATCAATTTGTGAACATTTCATTGCAAATCGTCAACGTAAAACATAAGACCGTCTATACACTGTAGGTAACGTTGTTGTTCCTCATGAAATTGGCCATGTTGGGTAGTAATGTCGCGAGTATCCCCAACACCTACCTATACGTGCGTGGGTATCGACATTACTTCCTGGTAAACATTGACGGTGGAGTTTAGAAAAATAACTGTTTTGCATCCTCCTTCATGGGACATGTTAATTACGGACGCAGTCCTGGTCCTATACTCTGAAAACGGGGTATTGACAAGTTGACACTGACGGAGGTTGACAGATGGACGAGGTAATTGCAGGATACTGTAAGACGAGATGCAGGTAGACGAACGGACATTGAGAATGGACGTAGACTTCAGTATAAGGACGGACGTACAGATGAAGTAAATACAGGTAGACTTGGTCGGGTAGGTAAGGTTGCACAGACGAGCTGAAGTATAGACAGCAATGGCACGGGTGCATGAACTAACACGTGTCATGGAGTCTTGGAACGTATAGAGGATTGCTTGTATCTGCTGCATATGAGGACGCGGAATGGCTGCTGGATATTGTCTTCACGCATACTGTCTTGGGAATATACAAACTGGAAAATGTGTGTGGTACTTTAAATGGTCTGAGAATGAAGGGGACCCTATGGGGACATAAGGACATAAGATAATCATTGAAGGAACATAAGGCATGAGAAGGTCTTGAGCATAAATTGGAAAAAATTGAAGTGCTGGACAATGTTGCATCCAGTAAAATCTGCAACAATGGTGCCATTCGGTGAAAATGACGGAAGCGTAGTTAAAAGATACTAAGATAATGTACCATGGATGTTCTATAAGCTTCGCTGTAACCAGCCAACACTATCAAAGTTGCGATAACAAGAAAATAGTACCTCAACATAGGTCTGAGCAGAGGAACTTTGAGTATTTTTAAGAACAAAGATATAAACAATTTACACTTGTTCAAGATTAGATTCCTTTACAGAAGGGACTCTAAAAGGAAGAGGAATATGCGAGGGGTTGAAGTGTTTATGTAGTGAAGGAATAATAATGCCCCAACACCGGCGTGGTTGGATGAGTGGGAAAAATATATCCATGAAATGGTTTTGACGTGTGTAAAGTTTATAGTCTTGAGTGGTTTCGCGATGTGTGCAGAGGCACACAACAGGTCACTTGAAATATTGTTCAATGTCACTAGAGGGAAGATGTAATAAAAATGTCACCTTTAATAATTTAGAAGTTAAAGTTTTGCAAATAGTGGTCTTATATTGTGTTACCTTTTCTCTGATTATTACTTTGTAGTTCCTGGAGCATGAATCTTCGAGGAATACATAATTTTCCACTTTTCATTTGACGTCAGGGTTTGAGAAATCCGGATGTCCGCTATTATGGCTAACATCCAGAAACATCCTCCGTTGCGTTGCCATCTATATTTTTTTTTCTCATGAAAAGTTGTGTTTATTATTCCAGTAACAGATTATGAATAAGTGAAGGACAAAAACCTAAGAATTTGCTGATCCGCTGGCTTACATGATGGAACTTAGACTATCAGTCCGTTAACAACAATGATACTGGCGCTTCGTTCATGTTAGCGTCGCTGCGATTGAGACGAGGCTTCGAACCACTTGAAGGAGTTATGACTGTACTATACATCCCCGAGCCAAAGCTGAATATGCGAGCCTGGAGCTATACTTTTCTATGAACAACAACAGAGGGAAAGTGCCCCACGGCAACGGGTTTACAGAGATTGTTCAGGTAAGATCTCTTTCGGAATGGTAGTCGTCTCTTCGGCTGGCTTACCGTAACACTTCCGTTCCCTTGATATATATATACACACACTGAAAAGACTTAAAGCGGAACCAAAAACAGCACCGTCGTTTATCAAATGTTTAAGACTTGAAGATACTGCTTAGAATTTCATGTAACTGAAAGTGTGTTTTTGTATTGATAACTCTTGATGGTAAACAAGCTGTACATATTACTACTTTCGTCTGGCTCTAGCGTGTGTATGTGCTTCATTGTGGGATCACAGTGGGTGGAGGTGGAGTGCGTCCTCTAGCCCAGACATGTAGGTTGGTTGACCTTGACATGTCTCACCGCTACTGTGGTCCTTGTGTTAGATGTCAAGGTTGAGAAAAGGAGTGCGTCCTATACCTCGGTCATCTTGTTATATGGATTGACCTTGACTTACTCTCCCGCTGCTGTGGTTCTTGGGTTGAATGTGAAGCTCGCAGGGCAAGGTACGCCCCGAATGTGAAGGTCGCAGGGCAAGGTACGCCCCGGTGAGGGTAAACACGAGCAGAATCGGGTGAGTTGATTTATTGAAACATTGTTATTTTGTTGTGTTGCACGTGAGGATTGAAGAGATCGATGCCGTTTTTTATTGTTCATGTGCAAACAATTATTTGCTTCATATATTCACTGTACGACATATTGCAAATTGATTGCACCTTAATTTTGTAAGTAATGTCCGCTGGAAATGTATGGAAAATGTCTTAGTCCCCCGTGGGATCGGACGAAAGAAAACGGCGAGATAATGGGTCAAGTTTCTTAGCACTAGATAATGTCAATTTCTTTGGAAGAGGTGTGGTTGGTTCCAGTTTCTTAAGTAAAGGGGGATCTTCATTGCCTTTGGCTAAAGTACCGTCGTGATGCATGTGGAAGAAAATTTCAAGTTTGACGAAAAACCTGTTATATGATAACACATGCAGAGGTAAAGGGAAACCCACACTGTCCGAAGTAACTGAATACCGTAAACGATTTGTATTGTTTTTGATATTGTATATGATGCACATATTGCAGTCTTCTTTGTTCTTCTGTATGTGCACAAGGTTTGACACTGTAACACGTATGAGTAGTTTAACTGCATTCGTCTGATATCTTCCATATACTAAACTCGGATTCTCAACTAACCAAAATTTATCTTAAAACTCCGTGAGCACGACGGTATGACCCTTGGGTATGATGGCATCACATTTTACCGTACCCTTGGAATCTGGTCAAGGTTACGCATTTCATACCCATGGGTCTCACTCTCATGCATGGGAAATGAAGGTCAGAAACTCTGTTACTCGAGCTGTTGTGTAGTTCATTCCTCTCGTACAGTTCTTCTGCTGCCGCTGATGTGTATAGGCTTTCCTTTCAGCTGTTCCCACGTACATTTGTGGTGGCTCCTGGTAGTTAGGGTAGTTGCTAGTACTAGTGGATAGGACATAATGTGGATGGAGGTACAAGTGGGTGACTTAGTGTAGGCGAAGTGTGCTGGGTGATACAATGTCAGTGCATGTCCTAGTGAAGATGAAACGCCACTGTTGAGAACTTAGCAATAATGGCTTAAGTACCTGAAAGAAAATGGTACTTTGCGGGGTAAAGTCGACCAGGTGAGAGGCGAGAGTGAGGGAGGGAGGGAGAGGGCCAGTGCCAGTGGAGGGGCACGGGCCCTCGGCAGTGCCACGTGCTATTTTGAACTGGTGGAGTTTAGGTGCCTAGCATGCCAGGCCCAGCAGTGGCCCCTCGACCATCGCCGCGTCGCCCCGCACCACACCCTGGGTCTCCTCGCTTGTGACCCAGCCTCCCCTCGCCCCTTGGGGTCACGGCCAGGCCTTGACCTTGCGTAATAACAGTGATAGCAGTGTACGAGTGCGTGGCCTCTGGCTTTGTCGCTGTCAGATTGCAGTGGCTGCCCTGGAGGCGGTTGTTTAAGTAGTGTTGAGTGAGACAGTGAAGTGTGGAAACAACATGAGTCAGGTAAAGGCTTGGCTTGCCGCGCTGACGCCCCAGCTACCCGAGTGGTTCACATCCAGGCTGCCCGAGTGGCACTTGCCGAACCCTCGAGGGTGGCACCTCCCTAACATACAAGAGTGGCACTTGCCCAGTCTGCAGGAGTGGCACCTGCCCAACCTGCAGGAGTGGCATTTACCCAACTTGCAAGATTGGCACCTCCCTAACTTCCAGGAGTGGCACTTGCCCAATTTGCAGGAGTGGCACTTGCCCAATTTGCAGGAGTGGCACTTGCCCAACTGGCAGGAGTGGCACTTGCCCAACTGGCAGGAATGGAACCTACCACATCCCAGCCTTCCGGAATGGACTACAGCTTGGTTGCATATACCCAACTGGCTTAGTATATCGGAGTGGAATATACCTAGACTGAGTATGCCGGAGTGGAATATGCCCGACTTCTCGGAATGGAACATACCTCGTCCTCGTATGCCAGACTGGAGCATTCTTCGACCTTGGGAGTGGGGGATACCCCAGATCAATATGTCGGAGTGGGACTTGAGTCACCTGCCAGGCTGGGGTTACCCCCTGGTTCCGGCCTGGATCTACCCTTCATACTGGCGTCAGCGGACACAGGATTTCGTGTTGTGGGTGTGGTTGGCATTCATCACCTTCCTGGCCACGCGCGAGGATGCGCAAGAACAGCGGCCTCAGCTCCAGCAGGAGGAGGAGGAGCAGCAGCAAGTCATTGTCAGCCAGGAGGATAAGGAAGAAGAGGACATTGATACTAGGGATGTAAGACGTCGCAACTTCCAGACGGAGGTTTTGGAGGAGGAAGAGGAAGAAGACGAGGGAGGGGGCTGGCGTGGAGAGATCGGGGAGCAGGGCGGACTCTCTCGCTACCCCGCCATCGAGAACTTGTTGGCACAGTCACCTACTACCGGCCCGCTGCCGCCAGCACACCGTCACCCGCCCCTCACAGCTGTTGCCGAAGTCGTAAACAAACAAGAACTTGTCATACAGGAGAGTAGTGAGCTAGAGAGCGGAACCTTGGCCGACGAAGAGCTCCCTGGAGCTGAAGGCGAGACTGATAGCCAGGAGAAGGAGGTCATATGGAAGTCGCTCCTGGCGAAGTACGCAGCTGAAGAACCTTCACGTGAGAGTATTGTATCTGTTGAGGATGAGCCGCCAGAATTTGTGGGCACCGCAGACGAGATCGTTGAAAGATATGCGTCCAAGTTCGAGCCCGACGAACCTGTCAAAAAGCCTGAAGAGAACCAGCGTAACATATCTGCCGAGGAGTTCAACGCTCGGGTTGGTAAGCGTCTGGAAGAGTACCTGGCACGTATGGAGGAGGATGAGGAGGACGCGGCCACTCACACTGACCTCAACAAAGATCAGAGGAAAGAGGACAAGGACGACAAGACCCGAGGAGTCCAAGATACGAAGACGATCGAAGAAGCCAAAGACACGGAGGAGATCGAGGAGGACCATGATGTTAAGGAAGAATTTTTGGATGCTCGAGACATCGAAGAAGAGGTGTCAGAACTCCCTCAAGGTATGGACACTGAGGGCGATGATGAAAATCGCATATTTATACTTATTGAAGACGAGGAAAGCGAAGAGGATCGACGTCAGATTGACGTCTCCGATGCCTCAGAACTAGACCACAGTGAGGTACCGGAAATGGGACCAGAGCCCAGTGATCATCCAGAGGACGCAGATAAAACTCAGCCTTTAGAAATGATGGAAACAAAGGAGGAAGGTCCTCAGGCTAAGGATGAAGCACATGTCACAGTGGATGAGAGAGAAGAGGAACAAGAGGCAGTAAGTGAGAAAGAAACTATGAAGCAAGTCGAGTCCAGCAGTATGGACGCCGAACCAATCACTCAAGGAGGTGACGAGGTGGTTGCTGAAACAGTAGAACCTCAAGAGCAGCCCGCTGAACCCCAGGAACAGTCTACAAAACCCCAAGAGGAGTTTACTGAACCCCAGGAACAATCTGCTAAACTCCAGGAGGTGTCTGCTGAGCCCCAGGAGGAGCCTGCTGAGTCCCTGGGGGAGCACCCAGCTGAGCCCCAGGAACAGTCTGCTAAACCCCAAGAGGAGTTTACTGAATCCCAGGAACAATCTGCTGAACTCCAGGAGGTGTCTACTGAGCCCCGGGAGGAGCAGTCATCTGAGCCCCAGGAACAGTCTGCTGAAAATGCGAGAGAGACGACTGTTGATGGTCAGCAGCAACCCACAGCCGAGGATGGCAGACATGAAGATGTAGCCACAGAAAATCGAACTCCTCATGAGCCCCCGGCAGACACCGCCGGTGAACAGAGTGGTGTGGAGAAGCCACAGAAGAAGGAGGGCCGAAAGCGTCGATTAGTCATTCAATTTAGTAGTTTTATCGTGCAGGGGGAGGAGCCGGGTCCCGGGGAGAGTCAAGTGGAGGAGGACAAAGTGGGAACACTGATGATGACCCAGGAGCAACAACCACCCACAACAGAAGTGGCTGAGGATGGACAACCAGAAGCGAAGCCCTCAGCGAAACTTAAGTCTGAGGGAGAGGACCCTCCTTCAGAGGTAATGTCTGAAGGAGAACCAGGTATACGACCTTCAGAAGCTATAGAACAAACTGAGGATCAAGGAAAATCGTTGGAGAACGAGGCGACGGTTGAGTTAGTGGAAGAAGCTATGGGTCAGGAAGATGAGAAAGGAGACGAACCAAGCGTAGTGAAGAAGAAGAAGGTTGTAGCGGTAGAGGTGAGCGAAATGGATGATGTTAGTGGTGGTGAACCCACTGTCGTCACCACAGTTGAAGAGAACGAGGTGGAGCAGGCCATTGTGCCCGATCATCAGACCCTGCCCTCTCACATCCTTCAGACAAGGGAAGACGAAAAAGAAGTGACCGCTGGTGAGGTCAGGCCGGATGCGGATCAAAAGAAACAGTTACCCATTGATACCGCCAGCAGTCAAACGGCAGATGTTATGATGGCAACTACAGACGACGGCATGAGAGCCGAGGCGACGAATGACGAACCTGAAGTGGAAGACATTTGGCGGCAAGAGCCAGATTCCAAACAGCCAAGTGATGTCGGTGACGTTGAACCTTCGAAACTGCGAGTCTTTGATGACGATTCTGCCATTGATTTTTGGGCCAACTGGGACCGTGATGAGGACGTTGTTGGTACACGTACTGTCACAGGGAAGACTATAGAGGAACCCATTCCTGGAGTGGTTGAGGATGTGCTGACAGCTGGGGAGATGGAGGCTACGGTCGCAGATAAACACCAAAGAGATGATGCGCAAGGAACAGATGAAAATATGGAAGAGGAAGAAGAGATGTCGTCTCGAGTCAAACACTGGACTGTTCAAGATGAAATCGAGGGAAGTGGCAAGATTGTTGGGGCTACAGCATCCCGGAGTGTGGAGGCTGATCAGGAGCCTCTCTTGGCTGCCTCCTCAGAGAATATTATGGAAGAGGATAATGAAGACGCCATGGAGGTGGATGTTGATGTTGGTGATAACATGGACGCCGAAATCCAGATGTCGGACGCAGAAGACATGCATGACCTGGTCGAGGAGCACGTGGTACCTAAGGTAGAGGTAGTTGATGACTATTTGGCTGAGGTTCAGGACTTGCTTGTGAAGCCTCCGAGACGCAAGAACCGTCGTCGTCTACAACCCGTCGTGGCAGAGCCTGAAGAGACGCCAGAGGCCAGTGGGATGACCGAGGAAGCTGCTGTGAATCCTCATCTGGCGAAATACATGGCGGCGCCAGCATCCCTGACCACAGTAGAGGAAGAAGAGCTTCGTAAATACTTGACGGAAAGTGACAATGCCAAGGAGCTCGACATGGAGAAATTCATGGCACTGCCGGCGACGCTGACGGAGCAGGAGCAGCGAGAGCTAGACGAGGTTGTTAAGGAACAGGAGCGGGTTCGCGAGAGTGAGCGCCGGGGTCTGGAACGATTCCTTAACATGCCCCCTGGCTTGACGGAGCAGGAACTTAAGGAACTGCAGCAGTTAGAGAAGGAAGATGAGCAGCCGTCCCGGAAGAAAGAAGATGATTTTGAGCATTACCTGTCTATGCCTCACGCCCTAACGGAGGAGGAGGAGAAGCTTTTGAGGGAGAGACAGGAGGATGATTTGGAGTTTGAAAACGAAGAGGAATACCGCGAGTACATCAGGAACAAGTTCCTCCGCCAGCTGGAGGAAGAAGCATACCGTATGGTGGAGGAGGACGACGATTATGATTACGACGATTATGAGGACGATTATGAGTATGAGGACGAATATGAGGATGAGGACGAGGGCGAGATGGAAGGGGAGTATGTAATGGTGACTGACGATGTTCCAGATATTGATACAGCAGGAGCAGCAGCCCCAGCAGTGCCTGCCTCCTCTGCTGGTGCAGTTGCCGGAGCCGTCAGATTCGTGGACGAGGGTGTTAACACAGAAGCTGAGGTTTCAGATTCAGAGAAAAAATCAAAGAAATTGTTCAGTTTCTCGAAGAGGAGTGAGAAGGAAACGACGCCTGAGGAGACAGCAACTCAATCCAAGAAGTTTTTTCACTTCGGCGGCCTTGGAGCCAGAAAGAAAAAAGACACCTCTGACTCACCAGGTGATAAAAAGTTCGATAACATGTCACATAAAAGGTTTGGTGGCGGCGCCGGGGGTTCCCTGAGCGCCGCTTTCTTCACTGTTAGAGACAAAATTGAAGGTCAGGTCGGTAAGGGCTTGCCGCTGGAGGTCGAAGGTCAGGTCAGGAAACATCAACCTTTGTTAGGTCCCAAAGGAAACCAAAACAAGGTCCAGATAAAAAAAGATACCGGGAGTTACATTCTTCCTGCAGATGGTATGGAGATAATGACCAGCAAGCCGAGGAGACCTGTCAGAACAAAACGTGCAACCAGTTCGACCATGTCTGGCGACGTGCCGGTTACAGACAGAGATACCCAGGGTTCAGGCTCGATTAAAGTTGTGGATTTAAAGAAGACCAATGAAGACAGACGTAAAAACACGGTGCAGATTCTTCATCCCATTGAGGAAGAAGACGGGGTTAATGTTGTCGTAGGGAAGGGCACGGGAGGTGACCTTACTAACGTCCCAGCTGCACACGACATCCCAATAGTCATCGAGGAAGGTGACGAGGACGTTGATGACGAAATTGCTAAGGTCTTCATAGCAGACCGGAATCCCTCCAGCGGGCAGGAATTACGCCCGGAGGGCACCGCGGCCCTGAAGGGAAGCGGCAGTCCCCTTGACGACGAGGAGGACTTCTGGCGGCAGTGGACCACTGAAGAGACAGCCATTATATCTGGCGCTAGGGACTCTGCCTCTCCCTGGCAGCTAAACGAACAGGAGGAACAGTCCCCGCGGGGGCAAAACGAGGTGGAGGCTAGTGGTGATAGGGGTCAGTATCGAGATAGTGAAGTGAAGGACAGCCAGGTAGAGCGTGTGGAGAACCCGCCAGCCTCCCGAGGTGCCCCTGATCCAAGGCGCACTGGTACCCGAACTATGGCGGGAGGTGAGGGAGGCGGGGGCGTCAGCTCTACCCGACCAGTGCACGTGCACAGCGCCAGTCATAACGCCGCTCATACTGACACTGAAAACCGTGCCAAGTCTGGTGCCAGGACTGAAGATGGCGCCGCGGGCCAGAGTGACATATACCCAGTGCCAAGAGACAGTTCTATCGTGTGTGAGCGAGGTCTGCGTGGATCAGGCGAGGGGCAGAGCCAGGCGGAAGGAGGAACCACTCAGGAGGGGGGTCAGGCCCACACCGCCTCGCCAGCCCTACCATCGGGAGATACGGCAACCACTCACCGGAAAGGTATGGTAAGATGCCTGGTCTTGGCAACCAGTAGTGCTTGTGGCGGCACTGCACACATATTGCCTGTATTAGTTGGCAACATATATGTAACCAGAATGTTACGTTACAGTCATTGTCACAGTATGAGAGGAACCTGAAGCTTATGTTTTACTATTTCATTTTATATAATGGTATTGATGTGTTCTTAGCCCAGATTAATCAGCATCCATTTGGCGTAATGGGTAAACATTTGATTCATCATTAAGCATCACCAAATTCGGAATGTATTCATCTCGGTCTACTGGAAGCCAAGGGTTGGTTGTCGCTGGTCCTCTGGTAACACTGTACATTTGCTGTTAGTCGCTTCGCAACCCTGTGCAGTTGTTGTTGGTCATCTGGTAACCTGTACAGTTGTGGCTGGTCTTATGATACACTGTAGAATTGTGGCTGGTCGCCTGGTAACACTGTACGGTTGTTGATCATCTAGTAACACTGTAGTGATGTCGTTGGTCGTATGATAAAATGGTACCGCTGCCAAGTGTCACAACGTTGACAAAACACCAAGCTCGGTTGGCAAGTTTCGTAAGGTTAAAGTGATCCCACATGATTGTGATGATGGAGCTGCAGGTAGGTAGAAGTTCTTGGAGAAATTGGTAAATTTATGTTTGGAGATCTCTGGCACTACTTGCCAAAGTGCAGTGATGTCTGGCTAAGAGCAATTTTTTTCAGGGTTGATTTATCAAGTATTGTGTTGCTTAGATTATTATTGTTATTATTATTATTATTATTATTATTATTATTATTGTTGTTATTATTATTATTATTATTATCATTATTATTATTATTATTATTATTAAAGTCCCATGTATTACTCGTAACACCACCCTTGGGGGAGGTGCTTATTATGAGTTGTATTAGAAAAGAACAATCAAAAATTGCAAGATCAGATTGTTTAGTTGGTTATTTAAGCATTAGGCATATGAACTGCCTGGCTGGTTATTTGGGCTCTTAAGTTTATCTACTACCAAGGTCATTAAAGCCGTCCACCACCCAAAAAATCACAACACTGTTAGGTGTTGAAGATAATCCAAAATTATATACGCTCTCACTGTCTCTATGGAAGATGAGGTAGAGTCCTTGGTATTATATGTCACCCCATTACTGGGGACTTATAACTCTGTTGTATAAAGAAATGCAAAACCTGCTGGTGGAAGGCAAGTAGTATGTGTTTTATCGAATTCTCCTGTCTTGATGGTCAAAAATTGCACTTCCTCTGTCAGCTTAAAGGATTATCTTAAGTAAACGTGTTTCTTAAAGGTCGAGTTACGGTGGTAACATACTAAACCCATAGGATCAGCTGTAGGGTATGAACGCATGGCAGGTAATTCCCCGACGCCTTGTTACACTTGAGGCCACAGTATTGCCGTATGATTTTTTAATGAAACATTAAAAAAAAGTCATCATCTTATTTAAAGATAGGAACGGGAAGATGAACTTAAGTGATCAGGATTTAGTTAAAAGGAGCAGAGCGAAACTTTTTCCTTTGAGGCTCAGTTGCAAACGCTGGCTTGTTGAGGCAGGAAAAGCACACACACACACACATACACACAAAGGGACATAAAAGATGTAAAAAAGACTTTTGGTCCTTTTTTCTTCGTACCTCATAATGAGAGAGGAAACACTAGTGAGGGATGGGAAAATCAAGATAAAATATAAATTAGAAAAAGGTTGAAACCCTGGAATTTTATATGGCGTTAATGTGTGCCAGGTCATATTTGCCTCCAGCTGCTGCCATCTAGCGACATGCTCCAACACTAATGATGTCACACTAACTTGAGATGTTCTCATGTTATTAGTGTGTTATTTGAAAGCCTTAACATTTGATGTTACAATGCACCAGAGAAATTTAACCACTTATGATAAAGAAATGAATATGCTATTTTTTTTTATGTATTTTCTCTTGGTTTAGCGTCTTTGTCATAAAAAGATGTGTTGTCCCATAGCACATTCGTTGAGTTGAACCCAGAATATCAGATGTAACTTTTTCATAGAAACAAAGAAAACATAAAGTCGTGAGGAACACCAGGAGCAGGACACGCACACGGGCGTGCCAGAACCAGCCCCGGCTGGGCTAGGCTCGCCATGACTGCAACTCGACCCCCGCGTGTTACGGTGCGCCGATTTTTGCAATATCGCGAAACAAATTACCTATTTGCCTATTTTGTATACATTTTTACGCCATACTTACCCACCCCATTCCAAACTAGCCACCTAACTCTATATAGATTTAACCACATAATCTTAGCCTCCTGTTGTGGTGGTATGACAAACAGGCTGCACCGCGGGCAGCTCACCGGGTTGTTTAGTGCTGGGGGACCGAGAGGGAGTCGCTCGAAGTGTGTGCAAGTTGATGGGTTTATATAAGTCATTTCGTGTAATCTTGGGCTGATAAAATTCACAATTGTAAAACTTGAGGAACCCTAGGACCCCTTTTATGGGGATCCTGCAGCTTCTAAGCTGCTCTCCAGCGTGAGTTGCGTAAAGCAGGTTCCTTCGGTCCACTACCCACTCCTTTCCGTCCATCGACTAAGATA
>JAUUDZ010122680.1:0-19211 GCA_032361705.1 Panulirus versicolor
GTGAGGGCGCTTCCCCTGCCAGCCTAGTAATCCACAAGTGCTGCCCCGAGACTATGGTCTTCGACCACGCCACCAAGGTCTGCCAACCTAGCCAAGACCTCACCTTCAGTGTACCCATATTTACTGTCGATTATTACGGCATGTATATGGAGTCCAACCTCACGCGCGACCAGGTGAGTTGATATGAGAGAGGGAAAGGGGGTTACTTACGGAGAGATTTTGCCCTAGAGCAAAGAGGTGTGCTGGCCACAGTCTCCAGTAGCCTTGCTGAGCAGATGAGCAAGCAACACATCGTAGACCCAGACCAATCTGTTGAAGATCAAACACCAGTGTTAGGTAAAGCAAAATAATCCAGCAGGAAATGTCTAAAATCTACCTTTCCATATCTAACGAAAGTCTATAGCAGTATATATATCCCTTTTTTCGCGTATGGCTATCTCAGCGTCGCTAGCTGTCCAAAAATCTTACACGAGACAGTTAAACATTTCATGCATCTTATATTCCCTGTAATTAGACTCACGTATGACAAGCCTCATTACTAGTCCTTTACACAGCATTTATATCCATGAGACTCCTCTCCGTCTGTTTGTACGTGGTTACCGTTAGTAAATGACCTGTATTTTCAGAGTAAATCTTCGCCAAGGTCTATCCTGTGTCTGTGGCTTTGTTTTGACGACATCCCTCACTTATAACAGTCAGCAGTTTACTTTTTTTTCCAGTGACAAGCTGACAAGCTGACACTGTGGTGTTACAATTTGGAAAAACAAGGGTCGATAAATCTTTTCAAATTGCTTCGAAAAAAATAGTTCTAAATCAACATATCCACCACTTTGTATATTTAACCCTGAATCATGTTCATCGTTATTATTCTTCTCGGTTGCGAAAAAAAAAATAAAATTGAGGTAGTAGGCTATACTTTTCCAACATGTTGTTATGTACTGGGAGAAAGGCAGTACTTGTACCTTTGTAATATGGGGAGAGGAGTGAAATGGAAAAGGAAACAGGAGGATCAACAGATAGTGACTTCTAGCATCAGAATATTAAACATACAAATACATCTAAATACATTTCATATTTCACATACATCTTATACCACACTATGTATAATTTCTTACGTTTGAGGAGACTGATTTACTCAAAACCATATTCAGCATAATGCATGCCATTTTTCCGACAGGAGACCACAACTTTGCAGTGTTGTTGGTGAGCTAACCTATCGATGCTAACCTAAAAAGTTCTTTCCCAGTATCCATGTTGACCAAGATGGAAGACAGGATGTGTATTATTGCCATATGTTGCCCTCAGGTGGAGCTGCAGACGGAGATGTTAAACTGTGAGAAGTACCTACTAGACGTCATACCCGATAAAAAGCCCGAATTTGACTTCCGGGTGCTGGACACGGGTCAGCTGTGGGTGCCCGAGTACGAGAAATATTACGACCCAGCCCACTACTGCCTCGAGAACTTCGTCAAGAACGCCAGCGTGAAGGGCTCGCCGCATATCCAAGGCGCTATGGTGTGCATTGTAGAAACGGAAGTGGAGACCTTCGACCCCTCCAAGATCCCCGTCAGGAAGTGCTGTATGCACAACGAGGTTTGCTGATGAACATTTCAGTGCTAAGTCTGTAGGGCTTTTCTGTAGATTGTAGCAGACTCTGGTTCCATTTCATTATCCAAGACAATGGAGAATGGGTGTGTGCACATGGGGCGATTGTTCATTTGTTACTTTGTCAAAAGCTATGTTCGTGAACGAGCTATAAGTTAGTGCATATCATGTGCACAAACTGTTTATCAGGAAATTCCATTCCAGTATGAGCTAAAAATATTTCATCCTGACACAATGCAAGTCTCCAGTTTATTTCCACTTGAGAGCTGTAAGCACTAAGTGTATGGATGACTTATGTTTGCTGATGATATTAGATATCATGCCATCAACCTCTTGAGCACAACGGTGGGGGGTTTAGGTACTTTGATCTGGCCTTTAACACAAGCCGTACTGATCAGGTGACGGCCAGGTCACCATACTTTTATATGTCCGAATTAGAACATATTACGTCTTCCCATTTAGAGCTTGTATGTGCTAGGAATCATGCACCTTCACCGGCAACAATATAAAACCCAGTCGTATGTAACACCTCGATGTCCCCACTTCAGGTATACGACACGACCTCCAGCTGTACCCTGCGGAACAACGTGACGGAATCGCCCTGGCTGGTTCCTATCAGATCTTCGAGTGCACCTTCCACCGACATTCAGCTGGTGGACATTCGCCAGCTTCCTTACTCCAACACTCACGAGCTGGTACCTAACTTTCAGGTTAGTGTGGGGGGTGTGGGACGCACACGAAGATCACTTTTTGTTTCTTATGTAACATGTGAACCGCTAAAAGCAAAATATTATTCTGGTAATTTCATCGCTTTTTAAAATAATTCTGAAAACTTTTAAAGCTATGTTGATATATAATCATATATCTAAGACCCCTTTAAAAACTAACGTTTACGTTTTTATTGTATATATCTAACCTCCCTATAAAAACTAGTTTGTTTCTAACCTCCTTATAAAAACTAGTTTGTTTACTTTTCAGTGTTAGGACGTACATAAGTTCCCTTAAAAATACTCGTTTTTTTACTTTTACATGGTTGTCTAAATATTGTTCCAATACTTTTTCCATCATAATTTTTGACACATTAAATACATTTACCACGGAAATACTGCTCTTGTATGTCTCAATAATAAATGTAATCTATACATTAAAAGGGATTTTTGTCTTAAACTGACTAGAGTAAAAAGTATATAAATGAGTTTTGATAGCTGTTAATGTTCGTCTGCTCGTAAAGCAACTAAAAAAAAAAAACTTCTTGGAGGCTTTAATCTTTTGCATATCTTTGGTATATTTAAAACAAACGTTATTCATATTCTTGTCAAATGAATGTATTTCATGTGCATATCGCCAACAGACAAACTATGTTTGATGTGATGTTGCAGCTAGGAAGCCTGTCTGATACTGTGAATATTATCATACGAATTACTTCCATAAAGAGATGCAGTACTGTATTTCTGAATCTCGCCGGTGATGTTTTAGTCACTTCAAAGACGCTTTCTCTAAACTACTGTAACTCGCCCGAAAATTCAATGAGCACATTAATACTTGCTTAAAACTGATGCAAAACAGTTTTGGACAATAGGAATACTTAGATTGACGTTTAAAATTAACTAGGGGGACTGCACAAAATTTAATGTAAATACTAGATGTCACCAGGTGAGAACTTTTAAAACCATGACCGACTCTCTAAAACTACATGGAAACGTCAATCAAGTTCAACTTTGAAGGTTCATGCAAACAAAGAGTGTTAACAGAGTTTTATCATTCCTTCTCCTCTGTCCACCAGACATGTGTGGGAGACCAAATGGGCTGGCAAGTGGATGCCTTCCACGTACAGGAGGAGACAGGTAGCCTCTTCGTGCCCCATCTGGACCGAGTCATACCTGAGAACCAGTATTGCATTGAGGATTTTCACACTAATGGAACACTGGTGCCTATGGTGAGTATGGAGAGGAGCAATACCCAGAGGGGTGACACAGGTGCCTATGATGAGTACAACCAGGAGCAATACCCAGAGGGCAGACATTGGTGCCTATGGTGAGTAGGGAGAGGAGCAATAACCAGAGGGCAGACACTGGTGCCTATGGTGAGTAGGGAGAGGAGCAATACCCAGAGGGAAGACACTGGTGCCTATGGTTAGTGTGGAGAGGAGGAATAACCAGGGAGCTAGAGAAAACAGACAGAGATAGAGAGGATAAGCAAAGAGGAGATAGAAGGATCTATAAATGGGGTTGGATGGGGAAAAAAAGACAGGGAAAGGATGATGAGAAGCTGAGAGAGGATGATAAGAAAGGGTAAGAGACAAATGACCAAAAGTAAATGTGGAAGTGAGTTGGAAAGAAATGATACTGGAATAAACTTTAGGTCTTGAAAGTATAATTATGAAATATATGTAGAGCCCCTTATCATCCTTACAAAATCAATTAAAAGGTAATTCCCATGACTATTGATATTCCTTTGCTTATACAGGCGTACGTTTGCGTGAGTGTAGCTGAAAAGCAGCAACTGCACCGCCTCCAGACTCCAGGGTGTCAGACAGAGGCCTGTGTGCCAAAATGCTGCCAGTTTGGGGAAATAATCGATGCTGCCTCTAACGACTGTGTCCCAGCCAAGGAGTACCTCTTTATTCCCACAATCTGGCATGACAATAACACACGCACCATGGTAAGACTCCTTGCACGAAATCATGTATTTTAGCAACATGCTGAGTACAGCAACAACTCTCAAACCCCTCTCACAAGTGAATTCCTAAAGTTCATTCCTATAGGATTACAGCGTGATTTATTTACACTATATGTCATTTACTTTATATATAGGTTGAATGTCAACCAATGATAAATTTCATGTCTAACATTATTTACAGCTTATAATAAGTGCAAATACTCCATGCTTTTCTCATAAGTTTAGCAGCACCTGCATCAAGAATAAAGAAAATCTAAGCACTGTGTAACTGCACAAACTACCTTTGCCCACTTTGAGGAGGTACTTTTGGTATCTTTTTGATCTTTAAGCCTGGAATTCCAGTCCTTTCCCAATCTCTTGCGAGGACAGTGTTATACATCAAACTGACAGTCCAAAAAGCCAAATATAAAAGATAAAGTAGAAAATAAACTTGTGACCTCATCCCACTATATCCATCTTTCCTCATGATCAACTAGTTTCCGTTTCCCAAACAATGTTCATTTCCTGGATAACATTTTTTTTTGTGGACTCCAAAACATCAAGTTGATTTCCCCTTAATCATAATTCTCTAGGATGACATACCATCTGATCATATAAGAGAGTTCAACAGCCTCCTGCACCATCCTAACAGAACCTTAACTTTCTTTTTGTTAAGAAAAATTATGTACCTCATACATGTAACATTCACAAAACATTTCCTTATTGTATTCACCTAACATTCTTCCTTGCCTATGCTTTTCCTTAGCTTCCCTCAAACAAAACACTATAGGATCACACTAAACACCTAATTTGTTCCTTGGAATGTAATGCCAGCAGCCAGTCTCACACTACAAATGTGAATCTGTTCTTCATTGCCTCTTTAACTGTGTTCATTTTCTCAACACTTACTTTCACATACAGGATGCTATGGTACAGCCTAACTTACTTTCACATACAGGATGCCATGGTGCAACCTAAATTTTTGCAACCACTCAATCATATATTCACAAGGGTCTTAAATTTCCAAATTTTGATGAGTTTTCTTTTCTAATATTCAAGGCTCCAGTCATGGATGAAATTCCACATCAAGGCTGGGCCTTAATTGAAATATAAAGAGGTTGATGGAAGGGATAAAAGATGACAAAGAAAAGTATCTATGAATTTTGGAGGAAGTGAAAAATTGGTCTTTTAAAAAGTGCGGTAATAGTCGTTGGGAAAGACATGAGAGGGTAACAACTTCCAAAGCTTAAGGTGTAGGGAAAGGACCACTTATCAAAATGACCCAACCTTGAATTACCAACAGCCACATACTAATCATGTACTGCAGTAGCTTGCTGGGTTTTGCATGGTCTAACTAATGTTGCAGGCACACAAGCAGCCAGCTCTTATGAGCAGATGTCAAATAATACCTACAGAAAAGAGGTAAAGAACAAAAATTGCAGCTTAGGGCAAGAGGGTCAAGTTTTGAAGCAAGCCTGGCAGCATCTATGATCTGTCATCCTTTAAAGAAATCCTAAAATCAACTCCAACTCTTAACACTAAAGCCACATGTCCACATTCTACATGATTTTATCATTGAATTATAAAAGGTAATGATAAAACAAATTACATCTTAGCTCACAAGGAATTAGGTTCACATTGTGTGAGATTTTACCCTTGATTTGTTTAAAGACCATAAGACATAATCTTTCATTGCTTTGAAGTTTTCATACATCACTATCTCTAACAAAGTACACCCGACCTATCTAGACTAACCAGTGTTACAATCTCAGTCCAAATATCTCACTGAAGTAATGATTTAAACAAAAACATATCAGATTTCTTCCTACTTTCCTGCCTTTTGGCTGGACTATAACAGTCCTGCCTCATATCTTAACACAGTTATCAAATAAAAGACTAGTTAATGAAGCTGTCATTTCATTAATCTGATCATATCTTCACCTATAATCACCTGTTAACTATTTTGGCATTAAAGGGAGAGAGTTCTACACTTGTTTGAACTCATTTTCTGAAATTTCTTTCCTTTTCCATAAAAATCTTAGTTTCTTTCAATGTCTGTATTCACCATTTCATCACTCAGCTCATTCAACTCTCTCATGTGACACATATATTTTTCCTTTTTTTTTCACTTTTTTTAATTTGAACTTTGGTATATCCTTTCAGTGATCTTTGTTAATTTCAAAGGATTTAAAATTGTAGCTTATTTCTTATTTGTTCTTTTATTCACCATTAACAGCTGGTCGATGCAGACTTTCAGCATGGGTTCCCCGAGTGTGAGGTTCAGCTGACATATCCCAATGAACGGGTGGAGCTAATGGAGAAAGGGTCACTCCGTTATGTCACTAACAACACGGATGAGTGTGAACCTGAGCAGGTCTTTTCCATACCCCGGGGCGAGTTCTGCGTGGATCAGGTACAACAAGTGTTTATATTGTAGCTGGGTATGCTAAAGAAGGTGAAGTTGAGCCAAAGGAATATGGTATGTCAGTGTTAATATGAAGGACAAATGTTTTAATGTTGTACTAATGGCAAAGGTTACTGATGCTCCCTTGTAGCAACCATTCATTGATATGACAATGATAGCATATGAGTATTACTGTTTTCCTCAGTGGTAAGCAAACAGTATTGCAGTTGTAGCTAATGTATATTAACGAGTTTCTCAAAAGTGAATATATCTACATTATTTATGTATCCCTTTAGAATGGGAAAAAGAAAACTGCCCATGTAAGTCCTGCAAGCTGAAGTAGGCAACTAAAGGGAGCAGGAGCTGGTAATCCTTCCCGGCATATTACTTTCCAGGAGGAACAGAAGAAAGAGCCAAATAAGGATCTTTTATCCTCTAAGGCTCAGTCATCTGTTCTGGACACTACCTCACTCATGCAGGAAATTGCAAACATGTATAAGAAAAAGAAAAAGATCTATTAAATGATCATAAAGGCTTATCTAGACTCCTTTTTTGATAATGTAAAGTAAATGGAAAGTGTGTACATATCATTACCACTGTTACTTCAGTGCCCATATTTGTATGGCATCAACATAAAAAGTGTACATTCATCACAAAATTACACATTATCTTTTATACAGATAATACTAGGTTCACATTTCCTAAACTTGTTTTCAGATATTCTTAAAAGTTAATAAGTTAGAAAAAAAAATAGTGTCCCTTTGTTTACTTGGTTTTATCTCTACATCTTACTTGGCAGGTTTACTACTCAACTGGTGAGGTGAAGCAAGGGGCTGGATTCTGCTTTAGTGATAAATGGGACCACCTTGGCAACCTGGAGAAGCACGAGGTTAACTACATCTACTCAGTGTTTCTAGCTATATCCGACCTATTTATCCTTGTGTCGTTTATTGTTTACCTCACTGTCCCAGACCAAAACAAGCGTGGTCTCAACAAGAATGTAAGCAAGAGATTTTCTAAAATTTGTCTACCCTTCAAATTCTAAAAATAAATAGAAATGTTGAAAAATACACATAAAGGGCTTACAAAAATTTTGATTCATTTAATACAAGTACTGGTTTACTTATATGAATATTAGCTAATAACAATAATAGCTACATGCATGTATTTGGGAAAAAGCTTTTACATTTGTTCAGCCTCCTAATTTAAACTATTAATATTATAGAAGCCTTTAAACTTCTCAGAACTAACAGGCAACTACTTATTTCATTCAGCATGTTCCACCTGTCAACAGCTCTCTTACTAGAGCATCCTCTTACATTCTTCTTGATCCTTTTTTTCCCTACTACCTGTTATGAACTCTATTTTTGAGATTCCTCATTCACTTAAAAAACTGGTCAGATATTCCCGTCTGTTAAGAACTGGTTATCATGTCACCATTCAACTCCTTCCCTCTGGTGTGGGCTGTTAAAAGGCTTCTCTCTCCTTCTCATAACTCTTCCTAATTTTTTTTCTTAAACTTTTATGTAAGCCCTCAGACTATCAGACTATCCTTCTCCATTCCAATTTTTTGAGAAAGTTTTTGCGTGCTAAGCAGGGTGTGTTTGCTTAGACTTTCTTCCATTTCATTCCTCCATCTTTTTCTTGATCAGCCTTGTGAGTAAAGTGTAAGCTTCTGTTTTCTTTGCATTACATTTTTACCCATTGTCTTATTCATTAATTTCTAACTCTCTCCTTTCTCATACAATTGTTTTCAGGGCTCTCAGTCCACCTGCTTGTATTCTGCTGAAGTCTTTTAAAGTCATTACTTAGTTCTATATTCTGCATAGTGGTAAAACTGTGTATGATACACTTGTAAACCTGGTATGTAATGCATGTACATTTGATATTCCATTTTGTATATGCTGAGTACTCTCTTCTTTCTGTTATTCTTGCTCCTGCTTGCATGAACCAATAAGTTCCAGCAGTTAGTTGCTTTTTCTAAATCCCTAGTATTTTTCTTTCAGTATCCTATATCATCTGCACAGACCGTAATATCTCCTGCTCCTTGTCTTATATATGTTCTCGGAATTTCTTTATACTGTATTATGTACCCAATAAATAAGTGATAAAATAATATCTTCCGTAACATTAGTGGTCATGCCAAATCACACATTCTTATGTAATGTTCTTGCATTATACTGTATAATCAAGAATCATGCATAATTTTTTAAGCTCTTTTCAGTCTACCTCTTATTCATAATTTTTCTCATTGCAATATAACTTAGCCCTTGCTGCCATGTCTAAGGTTTTCTGCAGGTCTACAAATGGAACATATAAATTTTACCTGAGGTTTCTATTATTGTCCTTCAAACCAAATATCACATCCTTTGTGTTTCCATTTTTTTCACCACCCATAAGGAATGTATCCACAATATTTTTTGCAGGCTTGAAAATACTAACAAAAATCAAAACAAGCACAAATTTTCTTTTTGAATGTTCTTGGACTCCTCTTTTAGTGCAGGGCCCCTAAACTGTGTCCCCACTAGTCCATACCTTTATCTGGCCCTATCAAAAGCAGATCTTTATTTTGCTTGACCTGGTTACCTCTTGCTATCCCTTTTTTTTTATTGTCTCATTCATTCCATACCTCACAGTTAGCATCTTACTACTTTAACGCCATTCTCTCTTAAAGGTTTCAACATTCAGCTAACCAATCCATGTTCCTAGAAATGTGGCTTTGGCTACAGTTTTCCTAGATTCATCTTCTGTTGTTTGGACTCTGCATTTCACTTTTTGTCACTTCCTTATTCATCACATAATCTCAAAAAATGCCTAGTTACTTCACTTACGTAGAACTCCAGATGTGATATTTTTAACTTCCAGGTTATACTGTACTTGGAGAAAAGATCCATTGGAGTTATGATGTGCCTCTGACCTAAAAGTGTCCATTGGCATATTGGCAAAGAAAGTTCTGAACCCTATGATATTGTAGTCTTGTGAGTCATTACCCTCACATGTGTATAATTAATTTCAAATGTATCTCACCACAGGTAAAGCTGGCTCACTCTGTGCTGGGCCGCATCCTCCTCTGTTTCCTCTTCAGTTTATTCTTTGCCTATTTGTTCCTCATTGTCATCAAGCTCTTCTCCGACCCAATTAACCTTGCCAGTCCAAACGCCTGTGTTGCTGTTGGTAGGTATAAGGGTGATTCATGTCTTATGTTTCATTCCTACTGATAACAATCTGCTTCAATTCACACATTCTTTATACGTGTGTAAATACATATATCTTTGAAATACTGCTATGTCACTGCTATGTCAAATTCGTAGTTATTTACACTATAACTGTTTTGCGAAGGGATAGTGTGCATGTAGATACAGTACAGATCACTTGAAAAGTTGATCTTTCCTTTGCAGGTGTGTGTATGTACATGTTTTTCATGGCTACCTTTTTCTGGCTGAATGTCCTGTGCTTTGAGCTGTGGTGGAAGTGCGCAAGGTAGGTTGATGATTGTGCTTCAAGGCAAAAAGCACTTTTCCTTCTTGGACAGCTTGGATGCCTAAAAAACATTAAATTTTCCAGGTTTCTCCCAACTTACATGGCAACATATTGAACCTTTTCTTAAATATGCTTAGATTTGATCTTGAACCTTTTCTTACATATGCTCATATCTGATGTCTACTTTCAGTAATCCAAGAATTAGCAAATTTACTTTCTGAATTATGGTGCATTATGCTATGCAGTGCACAGGTAGTTTAATTCACTGTGCACAGCGAAGTTTATTGTGCTGCTGTGAGTGAGTAACAAAACTCATTGTGTTCTTTCTTGAGGTACAGAATAAAAATATATAAAGAATTTTTTTTTATACATACAAAAGCTTTATTCTATATTCTATTTGGGTAAAATATGTATAAGAGAGAAATGAACAAAGAAATAGTGCAAGGAGCAATGTTTTGACTTTAACAAGATCTTTCTATCCATCTACCACTGTCAACCTCACAACTGTTTGAATGATCGGATCAAGTAAGTGTGGCCTACAATTTCACTCACAGATTTTCAACCCATGTGCACTGTGTTAATGGAAAGCACAAACTTACCTACTTATATAACTGCCTCTTACTTTTCCGTTTCTCGTATGAAAGAGATCTTTAGCTATAGACCAAAATCTCCACAGAACATCCCACCAATAAACACAAGGCTATTTCACTTTACCGTCACAAATTATCCTTCTGATATCTTCATCTGAAATATCTTTCGCCCAAAATAGTTCTCACCCCTGTAATGAACAGCTTCATCTACAGTCTTCCTAGTTTCCTTGCACCTGCAATTATTTATCCATCTATCTATATCTCTGATGCCCATACCCTTAGGGAATTCCTATCAAGGGAGTGGCCATAGCAAAAGTCTCTCCACTTACTCCTGTCCTTCCATGCCTTCCTCGTATACACCATTCCACGTATTCTTTCACTATTTCTATTGCCCCAGTACTCTTGCACTTTATTTCCCAGTCACAGGTGGTCTTCCTCTCACATTGTAATGTTGCACTTGATTTCAAAGCTTGATTGTATCAGTAAAAACAAAGGCCTCAAAATGTACAAACTTAAGACTAACATTAATGACTGCTTACTCTATAATCTTACCACCTACACACCTCATCAAAGTTAGTGCATTAAAAAAATAAGCCTTTTCTATCACCATCACCTACTATTGTCTCACTGTACACAAGGGCAGAGATCTCAGTCTCTAACTTGCCAGTACTAATATATCTGAAAACCCCTGTAAATGTATGGTAAGCAATACTGTATTTAACTAAGCAGAACACTCTGATTCAAGATTAGTTAATCCATGTAAAATATTGTAGCTTGGAAAAGCTTCAGTAAAACCTTCAAAGCCATAAAGGGAGAATGTGCGCCAATGCATAGCACATGGTCTATTTCTAAAACAAAACCAAGGTGGCGAAACAGTAAAACAAAAATGCGCCTGTTGTCTAAAACAAAGCCAGGGTGGCGAAACAGTAAAACAAAAATGCGTCTGTTGTCTGAGTAGCTCAGAAGAAACTCAGTGTCCAGTAGGAATAAGTTGTTAAGTACATTTTTGTAGAGAAACTAAAAGACTTACATGAAGTATACATTGTAGAAAATAACAAGAGAAGCCCTAATAAGTTTTATGGTTATGTTAGAAGCAAGACAGTCATTTCCCAGTCAATTGGTTCATTAATTACAGAAAACAGTGACTTGTTTCAAGGCAATGAAGCTATGGCAAAAATTTCAAACGACATATTTGGCCTCTGTATTTACAATTGCAGGCACAACTCATGTACAAAATTCATTTTCACTAATAACAGAAGAGAATGTTCTTTAACAAACTGATATAAAAGCTGAAGGCACACTATCAGCAATAAACGGAATAAAAACAAAAAATAGTAGGCCCCATTAAGTTTTATTTGAGGTCAATGTAAGAAGCAAAAAATAATATGGTTTAGCCCCTGACTGCCATTTTCAATTAGTCACTTGCTACAGGAAAAATTCCAGATAAATGGAAGTTTGCTCATGTAACAATGATGTTCAAAAAAGATACTAGAGTAGTCTCCAATAACTACCATCTAATTACCTAAACATCTGTATTTGTAAAACTTACAGAAACCATTCCCAGACCACCATCTAATACATGATACTCGACATGGTTTTTGATGAAATCACTCATTTCTGACATCCACCTGAATCCTTAATAATTTAATCAACATGTATGATGAAAGTAAAGCAGTTGTCATCTGTCTAGATTTTCAACAAGTGTTTGATAAGGTTCTGTATCAAAAGTTACTAGCAAAAATTAAGTTTTATGGATTTGAGTGATCTGTATTTCAGTGGATAGGAAATGGGTAAATTGGCCATAAAAAAAAGCTGGTTAAGCCTCGGAATGGTACACTGTAACAAGCAGTGAGCCACAAGGATGTCTTGGGACTGGTTCTCTTTCTCATATCATTGATATTGACAATGGGCTGTACTGTATGATATCAAAATTCTCTGATGATACAAAGCTGGGAAATAAATCTACACATGAACTAAAACAGACAGACTGATGAAATCGGCTTATAGTTGGCAAATGGATTTCAATATCAATAAGTGCAAAGTTTTATGTATCAGTAGTACAAATGAAAAGGTAAGCTAAAGTTTGAATTCTTTTGAAAAGTAACAGATAAATGAGGAAAAGGAATTGGGTGTAATAATCTCTGGTAATCTAAAATCAAGTAAGCAGTATATAGAAACAGTGAACAAAAAGTAACATAATTCTTAGATTTAGTAGGCAGGGCCTTTAAATTCAAGTCAAGGAAAACCATCCCTCCTCTTTACAATTCATTGGTTTGTCCCCATCTTGATTATTTTCAGTTGTGGTAACCCTACCTCGGCGAGAGAGAGAGAGAGAGAGAGAGAGAGAGAGAGAGAGAGACTGGAGAAAGTGCAGCATCAAGCTATCAAAATGATTCCAGAGCTTAAAAACAAATCCTGCGAGAGCTGACTAAATGAATCTCTTTATCTTAAAAAACAGAAGGTTAAGCTGGTGATCAAATAAAAGTATTCAAAATTATCTAAAAGCTTTGATGATCTAAAAAGCTAGTTAAGACCTGGCTCCTCTGATTTCACTAGTAGTAATGGATACAAAATCGTGAGCAAATGTTTGACCTCAAATAAGGTGAAGCACTTTTTCGTCAACAGGATTTTTCACATCAGTGATTTTCCAGTGATTTTTTATTTATTGTGTTTGAAAGATTTACTATAGACAACTTCAAGAATAGACTTGATATAAATTTTGTTTCATGTCTACAACTTACATTATTTGAGCCTCCACATCACATTATTAAATCCTCCTCAGTCACACTAACAGTATACAGGTTATTCTCTCTGCATTATCAGTGTGCTTTTTAACTTTTACCATACTAATCTGTGAGTTTTTGACATCTTCCACTATCAACATCAGCCTTGAAAATGAAAAGACCCAGTACTTTGTTGCTGTTTGAACTCCTTTATTCTTCAGACCAAGAACAGTGTCTTTACAAATGAATTTCTAAACGACTAAGATAATGAAGTACTATATGATTCTCTTATTCTTGAGTATTACATTCTTATTTTTTCTCTAGAAAGATTAGGCATGTTTAATTCTAATTTTTTCCCAAGAAATCCTGGACTAGGCTTGTAATCTAGAATTTGAAAAAGATATCCCCATCATAATATATTTTTGTCTCATAACTGTTTATGTTCCTTGAGTCCCATTTATTACAAAAGAAAACTACTATTATGAGCTCTAAAAACTTGCAGGTAAAATCAATTAAACCATGTTAATTTATGTGCTGATTTGCAGGCAAGAGAGCTCCAGTGGGCGCCGATGGGTGTGGTACCAGGTTTATGCCTGGTTCTGCCCTATGATCTTTGGAGCTGTCTCTCTCATCATGGAATTCACTCCTTCCATCAGTAACTGCTACATCAAGCCTAAGTTTGGAACGTACTCATGCTTCTTTAGCTGTGAGTGGTATATTAATCACATAACAATCAGTTTTCTACTTCAGATGATACTGACAGGTTATATACTTTCAGCCTTCAGTGTTTACATGTTCATTCTTTGCTTTAATTTCAATATTAAGTAGCAAATCTTTAAAAACTTGCTCCCCTGATGGATAATGATGTATAACTTGTTTTACTTCACAGTTATGTCTCTATTTCTCCGTTTAACCATCTATGTAAAAAGAAATCAGATAAATGTCACTCTTTCCTTGTTTAGCTAAGTATGTTTGTAAAAAGAAATCAGACAAACACCTTCCAGAAGGGGTGTGATTGCCATGGGAATAAAATCAAGTTCTAAGGCCAGCTGTACATCTTTAATCTATTCTTCGATTTGTGGCACTGACATGTTAAGCACACTGCTCATCAATAACATCTTTATATGAATATCACAGCACATTTAAACAATGAGTATAACCAATCATCACATCATAATACTATGATGTAATTTGATAACTGCAATATACTTTTCTAATAATCATTAGAGATACAGAAATAGACTATCATGGCCACTGAAGACATACTGCAGCCACCATCAAAAACTATGGAATAATAAAACTCTTTACATCTACCGAGTCAGGACTGACATCCACAAGAATAAAACAACTATATTCATTCGTTATTCAAAGTTATTGGCATCCTTACCATGGAACAATGTCAAGATATCTAACAATTCATGATTTGTAATGAATGACATCAAAACAAAATAGATTAACTCTACATCTTTTAAATCATGATTCTAAATTACAGTCATATTAGAGGATGTTAGAAATACTTCTTGTCCCTAAGGACATTTATTAAGCCATCCCCATATCAAATACATTATACGTAGAAAAAAGAAAATATTTTACAAAAATCTCAGTCTCATTCTTTTGAGAGACGATAAATCACATTTGAAATGGTCTATTGCTGTACTTCAATTATAAATCAACTGTATTTTGGACATAGAAGTGATGTATCTAATCACTTTTAAGCTGTCATGAAGTTCAAGTGATTCAGAAAGGCACTTTAAACCAAAAAACTACATACGTTAATCAAAGCACCTGGATGTTTGGGTTGTCTATAGATACAGTGCACCAAATTCTTTATACAAATGTCTGAATGTCCATTATCATCCAGTCACCCACATACCTGTCTCTCTCACCTACATCTCACTTTCCTTTCCTTACACGCTGAAACCAATTACATAAAACAACTGCTAGGCATACTTCACAAGTAGCCTTCACCAGAAACCAGTTAAATCATCAAACAACTACTAGGCATATTTCACAACTAGCCTAGATACCTCATCCCAACTTTCCATCCCACCAGACACAGTGACACACAACAACGGAGCAAAGTGGGCCTATTTCTTTGGTCCTGTGGCAGTGTTGCTACTGGCTGACTTGGTGTTCTTCGTCTTGACTGTGCGCTCTCTCCTCGTTACTGTCCAGCAGAGCCACAAGGGTACTGTCCAGAAGCAAGCCAGGCAGCGGCTCAGACTCTGCTTCAAGGTAATATTTGGTCTGCTCTGTAACTGCTTAATTGTACAATACAGGTAGGGAACTGAATTTCTTTGACTCTCACAATGCTTATCAATTTTGTGTATAAATTCTGCATTCCCAGTGTTGTAATTTAACTTAACCTGTTCATCCACCAATTTATTTGTACAGTCATATTTCCTCAAATGTTTTCTAATGTGTTTCTTGCTGTGACTTCCTGTTTATTTTCCTTTACTGGTTTTCAAGAAACTGTTTACTATCAGCACTATTCCACTTTGATTTTGATACAAACTTACTGTTGTTCAGGCTATGATGTCTCCTACTTTAAAAAAGATTTTGAGCAATCAGGGCCTGAACATACAGGAGGGTGAGAGGCGTGCAAAGAATAGAGTGAATTGGAACAATGTGGTTTCCTGGGGTCGAAGTGCTGTCAATGGACTGAACCATAGCGTCTGGGGTAAACCATGGAAAGGTCTGTGGTGCCTGGATGTGGATAGGGAGCTGTGGTTTCTGTGCATTACACGACAGCTAGAGACTGAGTAGAACAAATGGGGCCTTTTCTGTCTGTTTTCCTGGTGCTGCCACACTGAAGTATGGGGTATCGATGCTGTTTCCTAAGGGACAGGGTAGTGACACGAATGGATGAATATGAACGGCAATCAATTATGAAATATTATACACAGTATACATAAAACCTCAGTGCATTACCTTTAGTGCCGTATACTGATATTCTTAGTGTTAACTCTGAAATACAGTTACACATATCTTGATATAATGTGAATACATATTCATTCTTCTTAAAAGTTCCTGTGGGGAAACACATAAGACTTATTGTAATATATATGTATTTCCTACTATATTTATATTACATATATGTTCAGACAGTTGCTCCCTGGTTTTTGTGGTTCAAAAAATTTTGGAATACCTGTGCCACACAGGCATTTCTTTGTGAAAGCTCTCAAAATATATTTGATACACCAGTCAAATACTATTAAGTTGGGTTATCACAAAGGGGAGATCATTTACCACTGCTATTCATATTTGCTGCTTCATTTGTCACGTCAGCTATTCTTGGTGATGGGAATCAGCTGGATGGCAGAAATTATATCCTTCCAAATGGGCCCCAGTACTGTGTGGTACATCTCGGACGTCTTTAACTGCTTCCAGGCAAGTTGTGTTATATATGAACATATTATTTCTAAGTTCTTAGTTAGCAAAGGTTCTCCTTCATCAAAAGAATAAATGCAAAATTCAGTTTTCCAAATAACATTATATCTCTGGTAAACAATTGCACCATAAACATTATTGTCAACACAAAAGGAAACAACATCACAGGCTTTCAATATTGATGCCTGGCATAAAAAGAAGCAACACTAATCTTTTCTTTCATTATTTTCAGGGATTCATAATCTTCCTGATCTTCATCCTGAAGCCAAAGATCCTGGAAGCTGTGCGTGCAAGGTTGTGTGGCTGCTGTGGGTCACCTCCACCAGCTAAGCCTCGTGGTACGAACACCTTCAGCTCTGTCATCCTTTCCAATACTACCACCCCAGATGAATTCTCACTTGCTAACCAGCAGCTCTCCTTTGCTCGTGTTCATGCACATAATAAACTCTCCCTTTCCCAATCTCAAAACCAGCACTCTCTCCCTCACTCAAGGGTCCACAAGGAGCTCTCCCTTACCTACAATCAGTCTGCTCAATCACATCCTAACCTTGAAAACCATTCATCCAACTCCTTTGGTAAAAAAATACAGCCCCAAGTTGCCAATGGGCTGCCCCCTTCAGCTAACTCCTCTCCCGCTTCATCTCGGCCATCAACACCCAGAACGAACTCAACTCGAGCATCCCTCTCTGCCAGCTGCAAGTCGGTCGATGAAGCTGCATGTTGATACTGTTATGTTGTCTGTACATAATGCATTATCATTAAACTCCCTTCTTTGCACGCCAGTTAAATAATCAAATGTTCAAGGTGATCATTTTCTTGCAGCATAATTGGATCACCATCATCTTCCTGCTGTTACTGTATATATTTATAGAATGTTAGTAAATACATATATGAAATTATTCCTGTACCCTTTTTGTAGCTAGAATCATTTAATTATACATAACTGCTCCTGTGATAGCTGTACAGATAGATTTCCACATTAGGTTACTTGTAGTAAGCACATCACATATGCAAAAAAATCCATTCTCTTGATGACAAATACTGGTACTCTTCATGCATTACAAGATCCATAAACATTTGCCTCAGTTTTCAATTCAAAAGCCACCAGAAAAGGAATGATGGTCTATGAACAATACATAATAACCATGGATTCATCAAATGCTGTTATGAGGATTTAAACCCATGATGACTATTATCACTCCCAGGGTCTTCACCCATGACAATGCATCACAATACATTTATCCTCTTGGTATTTTCATATGAGAATGTCCATATGAAATACAGTATAAAAGTTTAATTGCTAGACATTCATTATAAGCTTGGCATGCCTATCTAACTTCATCTCAGTCTTACCCATATCTCTGGCACCTTATAGATGTATCCACTGTGTATGTGTTTGTAAAATTGCTTTTACTACAGTTTAACACTATTACCTTAGTGTTACAATGTGGAAAATGTTTAAATACCATTAAATATCAAAATAATGACGATGTGTTCAGCCACCAAGATGTCAGAGGGACACCAATACTCCCCACAGGAGCTGCAAAGCAAATGGAGGCAAAAAAAAAAAAAAGGGGGGTTATCCAATGTAATGAGGATGGCACTATTCACTTAAGTTATACTTTATACTGAGGATGATAGATAATCTTCATGTGCTAAGCAATTTCTTGATGAAACTGCAACCATATCTGGCACCATCAATGGGTGGTTGATCCGAGACCTTCAATACCCAGGACACAAGTGGGTGTTGTTGTTTCCCTGTTATTTATCCTTATAACTGTATCTATGCTTCAATTCATATGATATTCATAGGCAATAAATCTAATTAGTGTTTCTATGCTATCTAACTACATGTATCTCTAATTCGCATGCCCTCTGAGAACTCCTATCAAAGGGTTGGCCACAACAAAAGGGTCTCCTTTTATCCTTATCCTTACATGCCTCCCTCACATGCACTATTCCTTGCATTCTTCCACCATTTCTCTTCCTTTTCATTATCATAAACAAACAATGAAATATGTTTTATTACAACTTCCTTTCAAGAAGAAATATCTATTTCTTATAAATGTTTATTCATAGGAAATTCTAGATAGCTCTATCTGAATCATTTAAGTAAAGAGAATATAAAGTATTTCTATCTTAATTAGAGTGTACTATCTCGTTTGGCCTACCTTGAACCCAGTTTTGAAATTTTGAAACTTCAATCTCTCTGGGGGTTTCAGTGGCGTGATATACTCCACATCAAAACTTTCTTCATTACATGACCTCTATCCTTTAAATGGCTCTCCCCAAAACCTGCATGGTTCTTCCCTTAACCAAGCAACCCCCCCCCCCCCCCAACTTCAGCCTGGTCCTCCAACC
>JAUUDZ010122790.1:0-19207 GCA_032361705.1 Panulirus versicolor
TCCCAATAACTATGACCTGGCACATTTCAAAAGACAGGTTTTTCACTTTCTCAAAAATTCATAATTACTTTCCCTTGTCTTGATGTGGACTTTCGTCCCTGACTGGAGGCTTCAACATAAAAAAAAAAAGTCTTAAGAACTGTTGCTATAGTATTAGGTTCATGTTATATTGAATTTAGTTTTAAGAACTGTAGCCATATTATTTAGGCTTATTTTAGATTTATAATGTGGCACTATATGAGAAACTCAATTGTTAAGATTTGATTTCATGATAAAGATATTTGTATCCTTTTCAGTAATGAAAAACTTGTGAAATTGAAAATGTCTAATGTTGAATAATAGAACCTGTTAAGTTTGGTTTTTGAGTACTGGAAACCCTCTCAGTTATAGTCAGGTCAGCCAGTTTTTGTATTATTTTACCTCTTCAGACCCCACATAGATATATGCATAAATGATATGCACCTGGCACACATGACGTATTTTGAGGTCACAGTTTTAGCTGTCTTGAATATGCATTTTCACTTAAGTAGAGTATGACCATTTCACAAAGGAGCAAAAATTGAAAAAGCAACAGATTCAACTGTGATATTAAGACCTTACTTAGAAGAACCTGAATACTAAAAAGGTAGGCCATATTTGACAGTAAACTCAAAAACAGAGGAATGGATCATATCAGAAGAATTACTCCATTTGAACTGAAATTTTATGTCTGTAGTATGTTACCTTCATCAGCATTCAAAGCCAGGTGGTAGTGCATGTATATCACAAATATTTTTGTAGTTGACCATTTCCACTGCTTCATCGTACATTTGTTAGAGAGTTCTTTGCATTGGTTAAGATGAAGGTTAAAGAGAACTTAGTTATGAACTTGCTTGCAATAAGAATTTTAAGTCTAACTCAAGAAATAACTATGCAAGGGGTAAAATACAAGGGAAGTAGGATTGAAGAAAAAGTTAACAAGGATCAGTAAAAAGAA
This sequence comes from Panulirus versicolor, assembly GCA_032361705.1. Classification (NCBI taxonomy): domain Eukaryota; kingdom Metazoa; phylum Arthropoda; class Malacostraca; order Decapoda; family Palinuridae; genus Panulirus; species Panulirus versicolor. Next base: position 977 of record JAUUDZ010122790.1, read on the forward strand.
GAGAATAAAAAGTTTATATTCCCATATCAGTCTTTCTTTCCTAAACCTTGCTTTTTTCATTTCAGCAACTCTAAGCTTTGCTTCTAGGGTTTTGGACCTAGATGTGGAAATTGTTGGAAACCAAATGTACGAGAGTTTCAGATGTGACCATCATGCTTTGAATGCAGGAAGGGAAACAGAGTGAAGGTTAAATATAATTACATTGTAATGTAGATAAGATTAATCTGCAAAAGCAGTGCTGTTCTTTGCAAAGAAAAGGTTTATTGTCTAGATTGATGTCATTGATTCCACTGTGTTTTCTTTATTCTCTTTCTCACCAGTGCACAGTGTAGTTTGCATACAGATTGAGACTGATGAAAATTTCTTTACTCTCTGCACAAACTTTTCCACCCCATTTGACTGAGTAGATTTTTTTTGTTTTACTAGGATCATTCCAAAGAACTAGCAGTTTTTTAATATATGATGAGGATCATGCTTGTGTTGTATGCAAAGGAATAGCAATTATTTTAATATTTGATGCAATTGATATTGAATTAAAGCTTGCTTATTATTTTATCATGTATGGTTTTATGACAGTCCCTAGTGCCACAAGTCATTTGTAGCATGTGCCCAAAATAATGATAGTGTAGTTGGTGTAAATGTAGAAATGTTCTCGCAACTCTCCTCACTCTAGGTAATTGCCAGCACTACCTTGTGGAACACAAAGGGCTACATAGAATAATGGTGATGTAATTGGTTTCATTCTATTGCTAGTGCCACAGCATTTATATTCAATGTCGGAAATGAGCAAGCTAAAAAGTTGCTCACAGTACTTTTGAATTATTTTGCTAATATGAAGTATTTTTTTTTCCTCCCCAAAAGGTGCCGTTTGCTCCATCAGGCTTCAAGGTTCGCTACCTGAAGGTGTTTGAATCGAAGCTTAACTACTCTGACCATGACGTAATCAAATGGGTTCGTTACATCGGCCGTTCGGGACTCTACGAGACCAGATGCTAATGCCTTGTAACTCATTTCATATGAGTGTTTTTACTCATGGCATAACAGTATTGTTCTTAATGTCTGATATGTAAAGATATGATTCAGGAGAAATTTCCTAGACTGGCCTTATTTTCTTGATGAAATATATTACTATGAAGTTGCTTTGAATAAATGATGTGTGATGAAAAGAAGTAAGAACTAATTTTAAAGTGACCAGGTATTTATGAGAAAACAGTAGGAAAGTTGTATATATATATATATATATATATATATATATATATATATATATATGGTACATGGTTACACCTCAAGTGATAAATCAACTTTGCTGAGGCTGGAACAACATCAGTGTAAAAAATGAGTACAGTCTTGTTAAGGAACTTGATACCTCAAAGGAGTCCATTGCTTCTACTTGAAGTGCAGCATTGAAGCTGCAGGAACCTCGTGAAAGGAGTCCTGAGGTTATATATTTGTATATATTAATATTATTATTATACAAACCAAGGACACAGTTTTTGGTGCATCTGCAGCTTTAAGGCTGCATTCGATGGAGGAGCAGAGAAATAATGGCTTGGTTTGAATTGAGGTCCTTGAAGAGACTCTGTCCATTGACAATGATATAGCCTTGGCTTAGGTGACTACTTGCTTCTGGTGTAGCCACATGAAAGTGGGTTTCTGGCAGTATGTATGTATGTATATGCTCCCAGTATATAGGTGAGTTATCAGAAAGGTTTTAGTGACATTCCTATTTTGGATGCCAGCAGTTATGCAGCCTGCACTTACATCACCCAGTGCTTACTCTAGTGAAGGATGATTCTTATCTTGCCAACGATACTTAGTGTAACTATTAATTGGTAAGAAGAGATCAGTTGTGTTCATAGATTGATATTACAGTAATATTGAAATTAGTTTGCAGATATAAGAATTTGTTTCTGTGTTGCATGTATATAATATTTTGAAGTCTGTTTAGTAATTAAATTTTATTTGTCTGTAGGTTTATATTCTATTTTACCATTATAGTTTAGACATAGTGACTTTTTATAATGAATGACATTCCTTGTTCTTGTTTGTATTTTGTTGTTGCATCACTCCATTCCCTTCTTATAGAGTACTACAGACTTACTGTTAAAATGCAGGGAATCTTTATCTTCCATTGTTAATCATTATGTTGAACTTTTCACTTGGAGAGCTGATAAAATCTGAGGGTTGGCCAATGGTAATAGTAAATCCTTGGAGCAGTGTAGAGCTCTTATTTGTTCATAGTCAACACTAGACAACTGAGTTTGAAATTACATTAAGCTGCAGTACCTGGTTATCAGCATTAAGGCTACTTACAACTTGGCAAAAAAATTTTCAGTATGATCAGATGCTTTCTTAGTCATAGGACTACTCTAACCCTTGAGTTGTTGCATGGACTTATAACTTTTTAACCATTGGAATTAAAAGTTACCTCCCTTTTCCTTTCCTTGGGAGTTATGGCACCTTGGTTGAGCTTACACCAGAGTAACTGCCTTGCTTAGCATGGAGTGAGGTATCATTAACCATAACTCAGCCTGTTATGAAGTGGAAGTTTTGACTACCATTATTTGACCCTATTTTGTTGGCCAGGCAATTATCGTTTATTTTTGATTTTTCTTCTATGTTGATAGGATTTTAATATCTTTTTCTCCGGTTTATGAATAATTAACTCTGATTCTGATTGGTTGTAATTGATGCACTATGGGTATATATTTGAGTGAATTGAGTGGATATAGATATTGTAATTGACATTTTAATCTTGAAAATTTTGTCCCATCATATTCAGTCATACAAGGCCCTATTTTATAGGAAATGCAAAGTTGCATGGTTCTTGCCTGGTCAGCATGAATTTTGCAGTAATGTTGAGTTCCGATCGGCCGATGTTGTGCACCCATTTGATGACGTCGTGGTGCAGGTTTGTAATGGCAATTTATACCTAAGCTATCCCAATACACAAGCATGGGTTAGCATTGCCTGACTACAGCTGATAATGTTATGTAACCGTCTGCCTCAGATGCTATGCTGCTGCTGCTACTGGTATAGCTGTAGACAACAAATGTACTCATGAAGTCACTCTTGTCTTTTATTATGACCTTTATGGGTGTGTTGAAATCTGCCCTACTGTAAAGAAAGATATTTGCAGTATATTAAAGATGTTGAGGGTATTTAGGTGCCTGTTTAGCAATATTAATTGAAGCTGATACAGGTATTGGAAGAAATTGATATGAGAATGTTTGTGAGGACTTATTTCAAAGAATATGGGGTATAAAGTATTGAATGGGCTACCTCCATCTAATTGCCTAAATTCTGCATCATATCCAGTTATATTGTCAACAAGTGGAGACCCTCTTACCATGATCAGTTGTCAATGGTATATTCCATCTATGTGTATCTAAATGGAAATACCTTTGTCCCATTTACATGGGTTGAACAAATGTACGTACCTTTTATGGAATTAATTTTGTAGAATTCGGGGTTCCCAACCTCACAGACTAATGATAGAGGAGAAAGTTTCCAAATTGCCTGGGGTTAGGCCTGCTACCACATGACAAGTGATTTATAATGAGGACTTCATGTGTGAAGTCACGGGACAGTAAATGATTAGTTTCAAGTTCTTGTTGCATATGGATGTGATACTGACTAGTTCAGTAATTTAATGGTGTGAAAAAACTTGTGGAGACAGAGAAGATTGGTACCTTGTGTCTGTTAGAATAACTGTTTTTGGAGAACAGTGAATGACATCTTGTGTAGAACATGGAATTTAAATGCAAGAAAATGTTTGTAGTTGCATACATGTAAATTGAAGTAAATTCTTATTATGAGAAGGTATTATTGAATGAACACGATCGTGACATTTTGTGTAGGCAGGGGGAAAGAGAGATAAAATATGAATGCTGAAGGGATAAATGAAATAAAGGAAAACATTGGTGCGGCTAAATGAATGCAGAACTTGAGGAGCCTGCTATATTCATGCCTTTGATGCATAATTTTGGAAGAAAACTGGCTGTTAATTAGCAAGCAGAAGTAGTCATCGAAGTAATGTTCTTTTGAAAAGAGAAGAATTTGTTAAATAACTAAAGTTGATCAGGAAAAGGAATGATGTAATTTTGGGAAAATCTTTTACTGGGATAAGGAACTGAACAGTGACATCAAATGTCTGACACAATTGCAAATGAGAAAATTTCAGCTATATAACTACATCTAGCTGTTTCTCATGATATGCTTGTGAATAACATTTGGCGGATGCCCTGTAGTTTATTCGATCTTGTGTTTAAGCAAACTTGCAAGCAGGCATGTGAAGGAAGAGATGCAAGACTAACAATGTAGTCACGATTTTATTTCTGTGCAAGACTGACAATGTAGCCACAATTTTTTTTTTTTTTGAAGTCTCCAACGTACTTTTCCACATGCAGTAAGTAAATGTGCTCATTGCTTTTACATTTGCCTGTCCTTAGCAGAATGCTTACAAACTAACCTTAATAAGTATGTATATGCAACCTAACTTATCCTAGAATTACGTATGCGTATCACTTTTCATTTGCAATTAATGTCCTTGTACTGGGTTTGCAAATCTTGCTCAGTAGAAAACTCTGATTCCCGCCGCTGTTCTCTACGGCCGAGAATGAGGTCGCTGTATGTTTATAAGGTTTTCCATTTAGGTTGATTTTCTAAATTAAAAAACTTCATTCGTTCCTTTGCGGTGAAGAGGTGGAAAAGTCCTTCTAGAAAGTTATTCCAGATGGGAAGTTAAAGGAAATGGTGGTTGGTCCCTCTGGCGGGTGTAAATAATTTCAGTATTTATTAGTGACACTAGGTCCCCATCCCTTTCGGTGGTATTGAATGGAGTAGATAGATTGATTACATAAGATGTAGCTACTAATGTCACCTTAGGAAGCAGTTTTCTCGGAAATATATCTGAACCACCGACAGCATTTGTCAAATATTTCTGAACTACCGGCAACTGTATCATACTTTTACCTTTCACGCAGAAGTTCCAAGTTCAGGCTCAGCTGCTACTTGAGTAAGAAGGATGACCAATACAAACAGCATGGTGCCATTACTAACGATAAATATAGTGCCAGAAGAACAAAAGGATTACAAACTTTAGGAAGACAACTGACGACTACCAAACATGATTGCCGCCATAGACCATGGTGTAGGTTGGCCATTCAAGTTGAGGTTACGAACTTTTACTTGTCTCGATCAGTTACACGGAAAAACGCGCCTGTAAAGCTGGTAGACTTACATCTTTAAATTTAACTATGTCCACTGTATAGCATGGCCTAGTTTGGGTATGAGTTGGGTGGCTTGAAAAAAAAATTATGAGCGGTCAAGAGGGTAAATTTGCACTTGATTATTGGGCAACATAAATCGCTGCGAAATTAGCTATCAAACGCTTAAAAGTCACAACAAATTAGCATACATATATGTAGTCAGTCTACGGATCATACTGGAAAGGTGTCTGTTAATGAAATCTACAGATATGAATGCTATTTCGATTTTTCTTGTTCAGGCGATCGTGGGGAAGGATGAAAAGACAAACTTCCTAGCGTTGTCTTCGTTGTCTGTGTTCACCCTAAGGATGCATATCATCCCATGTCACGTCACGCAGTAAAAATAATTCCCTTTTATAAAGAACTGGTAGGTTTATTATACTGACGGTACAAGTGAAGCATGAGGCAGGTCCGGCCAGGTGCATAAGCTGGCCGACGGGCGGACGTGAGGATCAGCATTTGATCAACCTTTGCACCTCTGGCTCTCATTCTTTCTTTACATATCTGAACCATTTGTCGTTGATTGATTGCCACAAAAAATGTTAAAAAGATATACCCACGTATTCATTTCCAGTCTCTATATCTGTTATACCTTCATAAACACACGCATTCTCAGTCGTCCACAAATATATACTCCCACCTACACTCGGTCACTTTTCACACATACACCAGCGACTATAAACACCCTTGTCCTTAGCAAAGACATGACTTTAAACGTCGGAAACACACACATACACACACACACACACACACACACACACATTAAGCACCGTGTTTAAACTCTCCGTATTGTACAATCAGAGGTAATGGTCATGAAGCAATGTTGACATGTCGAACGTGCTCTGTTGTTAGTACCAAGAGCAAGGCGTACTTCAAAGGAAGCATGCATCTTGGGTTCTATTATATACTGTCATTCCCAGCGTTGCTCATTTCGCTTTGCACAGCTTTGATCCCTACCTACCCACCGGGATAACTGCACTTAACATAATGAGACGACTACAGATAAATAGATAATTATAATCTAGACAAGGAGCTGAAAATACAAATTAATTTAAGCAAGGTGTTCCTGCTTGCGTATTCAGAAAAAAATATTGAGAGAAATAAAAACTACGTTTGAAAGAAAATGTTTTAAATAAATTTCGTCACTGAAACAAAAAGTGATTAACTAGAATTTGACAGCACATTCAATCCGGAAATTTAAGGTCGTTGAAATACCAGATGCCATCCGTAGAATGTCCTGCATAGTACTTGTATTCAGCAAAGGACGCTCGAGATAAAGCCGTCAAGCATTCGTCTACTGGCTGAAGAACAACAAAAAAAAAAAAAAAAAAATGTGCCCCCCCCCCCCAAATTCCTGCAACCCGAGCGGGCGCTTCATGACGGCCAGCATTTGTTCAAGATTTGATGAAAATTTACTGTTGACAAACTTTTTCAGCAATATTACTAAATTAATACACTTTGTACGCCTTTCTGTTCTTGTTAAACTAAATCCATTGTTTGGTATGACAGTGAAAAGTTGAATTATACTTATGATTCCTGTTCATCTTTTGGAATGAAGTATTTTCTTTAACCCTCACGCCGACAACTACTTTAAATACTTATTGTATGCTATGTAGTACCATACTTCTAATTCACCTATGTGCGGTTCTTCACAATATGTCAAGTTTCATTTGTCTTTGTCCAACAGTGACCCATATTACGATCACTAGAACCTTATTGTGGATTTTTTAATACTATAATACTAATATCGTTTTGGAATTAGAATTCCTATTAACTTTGTGGCAGTATGACATTAGGAGACCAAAATATTAGAACGTTCTGGAGAGTTGGAGTTGTTGCGTATGATAGTTCTTCATCACGAGAAGGTCGTTAAACGAATTATACACTATACCTAAACTTCTTTTTTTTTTTTTATACAAATAGGACTGAGCAGTTGCTACAAAATAAAACTGTAGCAGGGAACGAGTCTCGCTTTACTCTTAGATTTCCTGTTTCCTTTGCAAGTTTAATGTCAGAAATTACAGTTACAGGAAGGTCAACAGCGTAGAGTACTTTAGGTTAATATATCGTTATTCTGGTATCCAGTTCAGTTAATTTTATGTATAGTCTCCGTTTTTGATTCTGGAGCGATTGCTTTAAACACTAAGATTCTTAAGATGTTAGAAATAAGATTATGATACTTATGCTATCAGGATGTTGCTGGGGCAGTTTAGCTTTATTCATGTTAAGGGTCCCAGTCACGAATGAATTTTGAAGCAAAGGACTGGTTTCCAGATCAAACTGGGAGTTATCGAACTGCTTTGAACTCAACTGTCACGTAAGCATTCAGAGACAGTAGATGACAGTAAACTTATAAATGAACCCCCCAAAATGTGAGAGTAGTATTCCATCCAACTGTTCAGAAACGAATAAAGGCTAGTTTATGATAGCCAGCACATTTTCTAAACCGCAAATGTTGACCATTCAATAACAAACCAAATGAATATTAAAGACATTCATCTGAACGCCATAATGTAAGACATGTAAGATTTATCACATGCAAATAGTTCTTTTTCACTCGATAGGGACTCCTGCTTTGACTTAAGGAATCTTCCTCCAGGATGCAAGTTATGTTTTACAAAACTGACATTTCATTTCCATAGAACACTGTTGTGGGTTCAACTTGCAGACTATTTCAGATGTACTGAGGTACTATTTTCGTACGCTGAGAAAAATAATCAATTTGATTATCATCAACAGCTAAGGGCCATCAAGTCATAATCAGTATGAAATATCAAATTTAAAGATGTCAATTAAACAAACATTGAATAATGTTGAGGATTTACAATCAGCTAAAATAACTCATTAAAGGTGCATATAGTTTCCGCTGTTTGGAAAAGCCCCTGCTTGGCTTCTCTTCTATTTCTTTTTTTGAGATTTCAGCTTATGCTAAAACTTTTTTATTAACTTTTAATTTGTCTCCTTGGACAAATGTTCTTACCTATGACTAAGACATCCGGTTAAAGTGCAAATGACATATTTCACTTAACGCACGTTTTTCAGAACTATGGCATACCTCTTATCTTCCTTATATATGCCCTTGCAATCTTAAAAAAAAAATGCAAATTGAATATTCTGGTAAGGCTATTGTAAATGCAACATAAATGTGGTTATAGTAACCGACTATTGTACTATAAAAAACAACACATTACTGGATCACCTGCCAGTAAAACCCTTTGCAGGCTTGATTTTCATATTCCCGAAAATCGAACCGCCGATTAAACTATATCTAGATCCAGACTATCCCTTCCTGTGAAACTAGACCTCATAACTATTATCAGGACTACGTTGTTTAACCTCGTAGGAACACACCCTCTCACCTCCAGTAGGACTTAACCTATCTGGCCTTTGTAAGGCTAAATCCATATGTTCTTTCGAAGGACTATATATTCTGATAACTTAAAACACTTGACCGTTAGATTTGATTCTCTACGACATAGTTTCTTATTGTATGTCTCGAACTAACCTCTCGTAGGATTTGCATGGCTGACGGACCCGGCAGGAGTGAAAGTTGGATTCGCTTGGTTGGTCCGAGACAAAGGTCACTCACTTGGACCGCTTCTCCTGCGTGGTCCTAAACCCAACCAAATCACTATAAGTAAACAAATGGTCAAGACAGCGTGATCAAGTGATGGTGATAATGAGATGGATATGGTAATACCGCAACAATAGGAAAACTTGCAACAGGAACAAGTAAAACCACACCTCTTATTAATCTGCATTAACTACAACCATTTTTACTTTACCTTTTACTCCCGCAGAAAATAAAAGCAACTAATATTGATAACGATTAAAAATGACGTAGTAAAGCACTATGTCAAGTCACTGTTATTGTCATTAACATTACAAACTATTAAGCTATGAATTACTGAGAATTTTTGCAAGCGACTGAGTGTTTTTCATCACAACAGCATCCTGAACATCTTAAACTTTTTGAACTATGCTTTATACATTATCTTTCCGTGTATGCTTCAGTGACACATGTTGCTTGGTGCATATCAAACTCACTAGCAACAATACCATAGAGCTGGAAAACTGAACCATACATAATTAGGTAACTTAGTTTTTTAAGCCCTTGAACACGGTAGTACGACCACTGAACATGACCTTTGACCACGCTGTAATGTCCTTGAGCATGACGATACGACCCATGAGCACGGTACAAACCTTGAGCATCACAATACGAACCCTGGACACGATGGTACGACCCTTGGTATTATTATCTACAGTTACCTAAAGATTATAGCGTCGTACTTAAGGATGTGATCGTTGTGCTAAAGAGGTTAGTAATGAGTCTAATGTTCATGTTCTTTGTGTATCTGAAGGAACAGCAGTCGCCACCCTAGTGTAGACACAGCAACAGCACTCGAAGCTTACTGGAATAAGTTTGTTCTACACGACAGGAGAACCAGGGGTGACAAGCAAAATGAGGAACATGTATACAAGTTACAGGTGTTGTGAGGATGGATGCCATTACATTAATTTGGAAGAAAAAGACGATGCCGGCAGGAATACGTTTTTAATGGAGATTGGTTGTATTCTTACGCATCAAGGGCTGTAAACTTATTCGACTTGTGCATAAATGGCATCTCATTAATAAAATGCAAACGTTTTCGAAAATGGACAGAATTTCGATTAAAATATGCAAGACAACTAGGCATGCGAATCAAATCATTCTAATAATAACAATATTAATAAATAATGATAATGATAATAATAATGTGTATTTTTCATATCGTGGGAAAAGGATACGTTCTTATGTTGCATTCAAGTTATCAGAAAATACAGGACAAAGTAGATGGAGCGGGAGTAAAGTCGTGAATTACACTTAAGCAAGCCTAATGGCGATGAAGTGTTGCCATACCCGTCCCTTCACTTATGTATTATCTTATCTCACGTATATACTACTTTGGTGATTCCAATACACTCAGTGTGATAACGAATCATGACTAACCAGGTACATGTTCTATGAAAGTTGTTCAATATATGGAACATATGGTAATAAAACCCCTACCGGCTTGTCCAGGATATGTCACTGGCCACCACTCGTAGAGATGGTTGTGTCATACACAGTATGTAACTTCCTCCTTATGGCGTGTCTTTTACTACCTTGTATGCTGGCAGATCTATGAACATCAGACCAAGACACGGCTACAATTCCTGCAGAACCTGCATTTAAAAGCAACATTCCTCTGTTATATCGTTGCTACATTGGGCCGGCAGACCGTGTTCTTCCGAGGTTTCGGGAACGGCCCTGATGGGTTGAGGGAGGCCGTGCGAGGCTAGAACAGCTGACCAGCTGACGGGAGTGTGGCATCAGCCCTGACGGGGTGCAGTTGTAGTGCAGCGCTCCGATCCGTAATAGTGACGGATATACTTACTGGTACTTTGAACGTAATACTACAGAAACCAACAAGATGTATGATGTTTTTGGCTCCATTCGGGGTCTATTGAAGATAGACTCCGTCAGTATAGACAATAACATTTTCCGGTTGCACTACAAGGGGACAATGTTCTTGTTGGTGGCGTTCAGTTTATTGATAACGCAGAAACAATACTTTGGCGATCCCATCGACTGTATAGTGGAAGGAGTCGACAGCGGTATCATGGATACCTACTGCTGGATCCACTCTACCTTCACCATTCCTGCCTTAACTGGAGCTAAGGTGGGTGAAGAGGTCCCTCACCCGGGCGTAGCATCTCGTGACAAACATGGCCCTGACGACCAATATACAACTCGGCACCATAAGTACTACCAGTGGGTCACGCTCTTCCTGTACCTTCAGGTGAGTTCCCTTGGTCTTTTAACGTTTGTAGTAAACACAGAAATTGGCTGGTTTAGAGAGGCGGCATACTGCAGGTTGTGGTGTTGTCGCCATCTCTCTCTTAGGATGTGTTTGGATTGCACAGTAGTGGGCAATTATTTCTTGATTTCATGCAATATTACACATTAATTGAAATTGACAAACTGAAATATTTGCTGTACTTGGTGATTCATTATTTAACGGTTTCATAATGGTTCCAATTTCGGAATGATTTTATTTAGGAAATTCCGTTATCCTAGTTAGAAATTTGTAGTTTAATTAGGGATTGTAAGTCATTTTGTGTATAAAAATTACTTGTGAAAATATTCTGGTTAAGGTAGGTACAGTTATGACAGGTCATGTTTGTAATCAAGTATGTTATTTACAGCATTCAACTTGAAACTGATACTAAAAGTTCTATTGTACGTAGAGGGTAAGTTATACGAAATTAATAGATGGTTATGTCGGATTAATACCTGCAAGGTATTTAACGTATGCTATTGCAAGGTGCACCTTATTTGCATTGGGGCTCGTAATATTGTGGAGTGCCTTTGTATTGCAAATACATAAATTCCTTGGTTATAAGAAAACGATAAGCTTATTTGAAAACTTCTCGTTTATATAGTATGAACATGAAGGCGAAAAACGCTAAACTTGGATCAAATCTAACTCAGCAGTACTCAAATTAAATGTACTCGTCAGTTATCCTGGATAGATTGAAACACTTATACTATTTCGTTATTTTATAGTATGCTCTAAATATTTTTACTCCTTTTTTTCATTTGTAGTTCATAAGTGTTTTGAGAAATTTAGATTGTGATGACGCATGTAAACTTAATTTGTTCACACTTTGAAAACGAGGAGGATCCTAGAGGTCCATCCCGGAATGCATGCCACTCTGGTTGCAATTGTATTTCCCCAATGTAGGAAAAAAGAAAAGATGCCCGTCAGTTATAGTTCTTCATATTGGATTTTTCACACCTGTCTTTGAATGTTACTAGTTTATCTCTATAGGTTAGATTTTAGGGGATACCAGCCGATTATACTGCACCAATTTGTGTATGCCTGCCTATTGAGTATGCCTTTCTTATTCGATAAGACAAACTCATGGACATATAAGCGTGTTTTGTTCAGTAGGTATGGAAAAGTATCGTATCTGAGTATTGTGTTGTGTATTACGTGTGGACTTGCTGTAACGATGTCTTTTGTACATTATATATGGAAATATAGTAATTGAAAGTTTATTCCCGTCCAGTTCTTGCCCAATCCTGTTTGGTAACGAACTAGAAATTTCTTGATAGCTAGGCTACCGTACCTCGCCTCGCCTTGCCTCCTGGTTTCTTCTTGTGATCACAAAACCTTCAGCACAGTGAAATTACTAACATTCCTAGTTGATGGTAATTATATGGACAGCTCGATGGTCTTTGCAACGGTGTCTCTTCTCCCCAGGCTTTTCATTTTCAAGGCACTAGAGAACATTGTAGGTCCGAAGTTGGTAATCTTTATTAGAGTAACGCGAAAATATGATTCAGAATAATTTACGTGTCTTCAGCGAAATTAAAATTATAGATAAAGATGCACTTTAATGTCTTCTTGTCGAACTTGTTTGAATTTTAAGATGAAACCAAAGTATTAGTTGTCCGAAGCAGTTTACCGGAAATTTGTGACGTTTCGAGAGAACACTTATTAGCAACAGTCGTACTACCAAATGCTAGTTGTTGAAGTTGGTTTTGCTTTACTTGTTTTTTATTTGTAAAAGGTATACTGTGTAACATATTTTGAGAAACGGAAGAAAATACAATTACCGTAAGACTGACTTTTTTCTTGGCGTTTCATTCTTTTTCCTTTGCTTTTCGTTAATATGAAACAATCATTTCTCTTGCACATGTCTACACTTGTTAATTTCTCTTGCCTGTTTTTACTTTTTGATTTTTCCACTTCTCATTTGTTTCTTATTTTCGGTCTCGGTCTCGTACTTTTTTTTTTTTGAATCAAAATTCATATATTACATTGTTATCGTGGATCGCGCCCCTTTTCCCTCCCCATATTACAGACACGTTTGTATTTCACAAACGTCCATCATAGTCGCGCATTAATCTCGAGAGGGTTTTTGTTTCACTATGTATGCACATGGTGGGGTAAACACAAAGAAAATTATTTTCGCACACAAGTTTGCGTGTTTAGTGTAATTTAGGTCACTTAGTAGAGGTAAAGATGAATAATTATTTATATGCTTTAATGTACGTATGCAAACTGCAGGTGAGCATGTGAGTCACTTTTGGGTGCTTGGATAAGTTTGTATACATTTGATGCAGGTTTAATAATCTTTGACTGCCAGTGTGACAACTGATGTTTACCTGTGATCAGTCATCAACATTTGTATTTGTTTATATGTGTATTTATACTAGTACACAATGTTGTTCGTAAACGCTGTTTGTGTATGTGGTAAGGCACTCTTGCCTGTTCAGGACTGACTGATTTGCACGCACATTTTCTTGCGTTTTCATTTTATTTCCATGTTATATATTTTAATTAATGGGATGCATCAGTGATAGTGTACTTCGTTTGTATGGTACTAAGTGGAGGGGCTGTAAGAGAACTGGTTTCAAAGGTTTTAGAAAAATTGAACTATTTGGAAGTTTTCCGTATTGATCAGAATACCGGATGCCGAAAAATGTTGTAATACTAGCATAGTGCAAAGATTACATTTTAGTTTATTAGAAAATGATTAGTACTTCTGAATTTAAAGAACAAGTGCTTTGGCAGCAGCTGTGTTTGGAGGTATATTCTTAACGTTGTCAAAGCTCTGGAACCAGCATCCACTCACTCCCACACGACTATTGTTCAGAATGTTCATGTTATGGGACGTCATGTATTATATATATATTTGTCTACTTATGTGCAGTGCATATGATTACCTTCTTGAATAGTGTGAAATATTCAGAGAAAGGCAAGTCGTAATTAGGAATATTCAGCAACTGATTTAGGCCCATTGGAGCAATAGATTCATGGAGAAAACTGACAAACGTGCTTACAGAAGCAGATCTTACTAACTACTGAGGTTACCTTCCCTTTCTTTCCAAACCGAACTTAATTAATTTTTTTTGTTATAGGTCATAGGAAAGGTTTTGCTTTTATTGCATACAGTAAAAGCGTGGCCTTCACGAATAACCAGAGATGTATGATTCGTGAGTTCGTGAAGTCTAGTCTGTTAAATATTTAAGAGTTACGTATGTGGGGACATGTTATCCATAGGTAATACTGAACCAGTGTGACCTTTTTATTAGTCCTTTTTTTTTTCTCTTACCCTGAAAACCATACATGACTTGTAGGACTTTCAGCCAAGTTATGGAAGGGGGACAGAAGACTCCTTTGTTAGCTCATTATCCTCTGGCTGGCTTTGTAATGCCTTCTGATATATATAGCCCCACTCTCAGTTGGAATATTTTCGGCTTTTGGCTGCAGGTAAAGCGGTTATGTGATTATTATATACAATTATTTTTCATGACTTCGGGCGGCGTTGCACCAAGATCGAATGATTTTATGGGTTAGGTCAAAGGCCATGTTCTCTACATCCGTATCTTAGTTGATACCCTGGATACTGCATGCTGGTGGTGTGTTGCTGCATGTCCGGAGTCCATCATCATTGCATCTTACTGACCCAGCTTAGGGTTTATGGCATTTGCTGACTGAAAGTTTTCTCACACAGAATCACTAATATAACCATTGGTTAAATTAGAATAAGGTAAAATTCTATATCTTGTTCAGTCTAGGAAAACTGGCGCAAGAAAGCATCATAGAAAATTTCTTCACCACGCTTTCCTGCTCAGACCAGATCAGAAACTTGGCCAGTTCAGAACTGCTATTGAGTTGGTGTCGGTAGCACTGGATGTTATACGTTTAGAACTCCAGAAGACTATCGTAAGTCCAGCATGAATGTTGCCATATAAAATCTCCAGATGATTGTCGACATGTGCTACAGGGTAATTGTGTTCTAATGGAAAAAAAAAGTACCGGTTGTGTTTTTATAAAGCATAAGTGTAACCATAGTGGCCATTATTTTATGTAAGTAGATTACACAGCATTTTTCCAATTGGAAACAAGCTGATGATAGTATGTAAAAGGACTTGGCGAGTTGAAGAATTATGGAAGTACGCTGGATGACTATTTTTTTTTTTTTTTTTGTCAAGCTGGTAACAGTACTAGTACGGTAAAGGAAATTCAACGAAAACTGTATAGCAATGAAGCAGTGTCTTGTATCTCTGAAGGAACATCAAACCGTCAGAGGCTAACAATGGCGACACACGGCTGCCTAATAATTAAAGCAGTTGACAGGCGTAAAGCCCTAATAACCAACCAACATTTGTCGGAATAAAGGGTAATTTGAAAAGTGTTTTTAGGGGAATGAAATAAGTATCTTGGAGTTACTAGTAGTTAATGCGGTCCTTTATCAAAAAAAAAAAAAAAAAAAAAAGATCAGGAACTGCGGTTAGGAAACATCTCATGAACCTCTACAATATTAAGTTAAATCCTGTTGGAGAACTGTGTAAGATTTATTGCTTTTAAGGCTTACCGTGTGTGTGAATATTCAACTTGTAGGAAATTGTCAGTTCGCTGCTTGCAAGTAGTAGAAACTACAACCTTTCAGGTAGAAAACGGGAATCTAGCAAGATACATATCGACAGTATTTAGTAAATATATAATATACCCAAGTAAAATTCTGGGGGGTACGTTGGCCTTTAAGCCCCTGCAGCCTTAAACAGCCTCCTGATAAGATAAGTGAAAATAATTTTATGCCACATATCGAGCTGTAGAGGATGATCCACCGAGAGTGACGTATGATAAGGTCTGGGAGAAAACTGATTTCCACTGGTAGCTTTTGGCGTGTACTACACACAATTTGGGTATGACTCACTATCATTGTTAAATATTTACAGTTCTCTCATCTTGGGTAAAAGGTGACCTGTACTGAAGGGATATTTAGTCTTGAATGATCTTTAGCTTATTAACTCATATGTATCCGTGGTAGTGGGTAGTTTCAGATTTTTTCTTGCTTATTAGACTACTGAATTATTTTTTGGAATGTCTGCTTTGGTTTGACACATTGTTTTAAGTTTTGATGGCGACAGGAATACTGTTAACGCACATATATTATATAGTTTGTGACAAAAGTATATATTTTTTCTTCCATGTTAGGCCATTATGTTCTACATCCCCCGGTACCTGTGGAAGATATGGGAGGGCGGCAAGGTCAAGATGTTGGTGATGCAGCTTAACTCTCCCATCCTGGACGACGAGGTGAAACGGGACAGGAAGGCCATGTTGGTTGACTACTTCAGCGTCAACCTTCACAACCACAATTTTTATGCATTTAGGTTCTTTGTGTGCGAGGTGCTAAACTTCGTGAATGTTATCGGCCAGATCTACTTCACCGACAGGTTAGCTTGGGATATGATATAGTTTATCATTATTAAACGGCGATTGACTTATTTCAAGGAAGTTAACAGTTGTTTTTCTGTGTAATTAGTAGTAAATATTTTCGGGTTTCTCTGCAGTAATTATCTTGGAAAGTAACATTTTGTAATTAACAGAATTTTCATTGAGGGAGGAATATCCTTCTTTGTTCTGTATATATTAGAAAACACGAACTTTGAATATAATTTTCAAGTGTTTGACATTTGTGGTGTTTATTTGTTTGAAATGATATTTCCATAGATTCTTGGGTTACGAGTTCACGACCTATGGCACTCGTGTCATTGAATTCAGTGAGCAAGAGCTGGGCTCCCGGCACGATCCGATGGATGAGGTATTCCCCAAGGTAGCTAAATGCACATTCCACAAGTATGGTGCTTCAGGCACAGTCGAGAGGCATGACGGTCTGTGTGTGCTGCCTCTCAACATCTTCAATGAGAAGATCTACATCTTCCTGTGGTTTTGGTAAGACCTTTGATGTATTTTTATTACATGTTAGATTCTTGCATTTGTGTTCTTTGGTACTAGAACTCTACCAAAATTTCAGATTATATGCCTTACGAAAAGTTTAATGTGCTATAAACATTGTATTATGTGCAGGTTCATCATCGTAGCTGTGATATCTGGGGTTGGTCTTCTTTATCGCTTGGCCACCTTCACCCCAGCCTTCCGACAGATCCTTCTTCGCACTCGCTCCCGCCTTGCTTCCTCCG
The DNA here is from genome assembly GCA_032361705.1 of Panulirus versicolor. Lineage (NCBI taxonomy): Eukaryota > Metazoa > Arthropoda > Malacostraca > Decapoda > Palinuridae > Panulirus > Panulirus versicolor. Next base: position 18,275 of record JAUUDZ010122790.1, read on the forward strand.
ATAATGTGGAAGCTATCTCCCGGAAGTGTCAGATTGGCGACTGGTTCGTTCTTTATCAGTTAGGTGAGTTGCCACTTGCTGCGTTTTGATGATTCTTGGCTGCGTTTCTTAGTTGACTTATTTTAGCTGGTATTTGTAGTAAGACATAACATAGATTTAAATTTAATTTGTATTTGAAAGTTGCTCTGCCTTTGTTACAGCAAAGAACATGGATCCCTTGATCTACAAGGAGTTCATCACTGATCTGGCTAACAAACTTCAAGGAAAGGGCCCTGTCTAAAGTATTCCTACCGTGAATACCACAGTAAGCATACCCTAGAGCTTACCTGTAGATTTGTCTTAAGTGACAGTGAACCATGACAAGGGGAACTGCCAACCGGACGTGGGACCCCTAAAAGATCCCTTTCATGGATTCTGAGGATGCCAAATTTGCTCATGGCTTATGTATAGATCTTTGATGTTTGTGTTGTGGAAGAGGAAATGAATTTTTGATATTTTGTTCACAAATCTGTAAATGGTGCATGATAAAGTATTTGAAATACTCAGGAAGGTGCACATTATTGCCGAAGGTAGTCACAAAATATTTCTCAGTAATTGACGTCTCAAAGCTCTGATCTCTTCCATTTATGTTCTTTTCGTTATATTTATTTTTTGCATTTGTAATTGATATTGTTATGGCGAGATAAGCAATATGCAGACTTTTATTAAGCATTCCTGTATAGCAATATATATATTTTCTTTTTATTTGTGGGTTTGTGTGCGGGTAGAAATGATATCAGCACTGGGAGAATACCATTGCTTACTGGGTTTAATTCACTTCATGGTCTTCCATCTTCCTTCCACAGTGATTTTTTTTTTTTTTTTTTTGTAGATTGGCTTTTGCGAGTCCTGAGTGAAGGTAGTTGAACTCTTACCGCACGTAATAAAGCGAGC
>JAUUDZ010122900.1:0-19207 GCA_032361705.1 Panulirus versicolor
GAAAAGAATGTCCACCTACCTGGACTTTACAAGTAAAGGATTGCCCACCTAACAGAGTTCTGCAGTTAAAGGGAAGCACACCTACCTGGGCTCTACGGGGAAAGAACTGCCCACCTAACTGGGCTGTACAGGCAAAGAATGTCCACTTACCCGGGCTTTACTGGGAAAGAAAGGCCCATCTACCTTGCTCTACAGGCAAAGGAATGCCCAAATACCTGGGTTCTACAGGTAAAGAAATGCTCACCTACCTGGGATCTACAGGGAAAGGAGTGCCCACCTACCTGGGCTCAACAGGGAAAGGAATTCCCTCCAACCTGGGCTCTACAGGTAAAGGAATGCCGACGTACCTGGGCTCTTCAAGTAAAGGAATTTCCACCTACCAGGGCTCTACGGGTTAAGGAATGCCCACCAACCTAGACTCTGTAGGGAAATGAATACCAACCTACCTGACTTCCACAGGCAAAGGGATGCACACCTACCTAAGCTTTACAGGAAAAGGAAAGTGCACCTACCTAGGCTTTACAGGGAAAGGAATACCCCCCTACCTGGGCCCTACAGGTAAAGGAATGCCTACCTACTTAGGTGCTATAGGTAAAGGAATGCCCACCTGCATGGGCTCAACAGGTAAAGGAATGCCCACCTACCTTGGCTCTACAGGGAAAGAAATGCCTACCTACCTGGACTCTACAGGGAAAGGAATACCCACCTACCTGGGACGTAGAGGGAAAGAAAATCCCACCTACCTGGGCTTTACAGGTAAAGGAATGCCCACCTACCTGGGCTCTAGAGGAAAAGAAATGAACACTTATCTGGACTTTAGAGGCTAAGTAAGGCCAACTTACCTGTGATCTACATGGAAAGGAATGTCCACCTACCTGGCCTGTACAGGCAAGGAATGTCCACTTACCTGGTCTTTACTGGGAAAGTATGGCCCATCTACCTGTACTCTACAGGCAAAGGAATGCCCTCTTGCCTGGGTTCTACAGGTAAAGAAATGTCCACCTATCTGGGATCTAGAGGAAAAGAAATGCCCTCCTACCTGGGCTCAACAGGGAAAGGAGTCCCCACCTACTTGGGCTCAGCAGGTAAAAGAATAACGACATACCTTTTCTCTACACATAAAGGAATGCCTACCAACCTAGACTCTACAGGAAAATGAATACCAACCAACCTGGGCTCCACAGGCAAAGGAATGCCCACCAACCTAAGCTTTACAGGGACAGGAAAGCACACCTACCTAGGCTCTACAGGGAAAGGAATGACCACCTACCTGGGCACTACAGATAACGGAATGCCTATATACCTAGGTACTACAAGTAAAGGAATGCCCCCCTACCTGTGCTCTAGAGGGAAAGAAATGCTCACGTACCTGGGCTCTACAGGTAAAAGAATGCCCAACTACCTGGGCTCTAGAGGGAAAGAAATCCCCACCTACCTGGGCTCTAAAGGTTAAGGAATGCCAACATACCTGGGCTCTAAAGGTTATGGAATGACAACATACCTGGGTTCTAAAGGTTAAGGAATGCCAACATACCTTTGATCTACAGAAAAACGAATATCCACCTAAATGGGCTCTACAGGGAAAGAAATGTCGACCTTCCTGGGTTCCAGAGTTTAAGGAATTACAACATAACCTGTCATCTGCAGGGAAAGGAATGCCCACCTAACTGGGCTCTACAGGGAAAGAAATGCCCACCTACCTGGGCTCTACAGGTTAAGGAATGCCCACATACCAGAGCTCAACAAGCAAAAGAATTCCCATCTATCTATGCTCTACAGGTAAAGGAATTCAAACCTACCTGGGCTCTACAGGTGAAGGAATGCCGACATACCAGGGCTTTATAGGTATAGGAATGCCCACCTACCTGGGGTCTACAGGAAAATGAATACCAACATACTTGGCCTCCACAGGCAAAGGAATGCCCACCTACCCAGGCTTTACAGGGAAATGAAAGAACACCTACCTAGGCTATACAAGGAAAGGAATGCCCACCTACCTGGGCCCTACAGGTAAAGGAATGCCCACCTACCTAGGTACTACAGGTAAAGGAATGCCCACCTACATGGGCTCAACAGGTAAAGGAATGCCCACCTACCTTAGCTATATAGGGAAAAGAATACCCACTTACCTGGGCTCTACAGGTAAAGGAATGCCCACCTACCCGGGCTCTAGAGGGAAAGAAATGCCCACCTACCTGGGCTCAACAGGTTAAACAATGCCAACATACCTGTGATCTACAGGGAAAAGAAATGCCTACCTAAATGGGCTCTACAGGGAAAGAAATGTCGAACTACCTGGGCTTTACAGGTTAGGGAATGCCAACACACCTGTGATCTAAAGGGAAAGGAATGCCCACCTAACTGGGCTTTACAGGGAAAGAAATGTTCACGTACCTGGACTCTACAGGTTAAAGAATGCCCACATACTTGGGCTCTACAGGCAAAGGAATGCCCACCTACCTGTGCTATACAGGTAAAGGAATTCCCACCTACCTGGGTCCTACAAGTAAAGGAATGCCCATCTACCTGGGTTCTACAAGTAAGGAAATACCCACCTGCCTGGTCTCTACAGGCACAGGAAAGCTCATCGACCTGGTCTCTATAGGGAAAAGAATGTCTACCTACGTAGGCTCTACAGGGAGAGGAATGCCAACCTACTTTATCCCTAAAGGTAAAAGAATGTCGACCTACCTGGGCTATACAGGTAAAAGAATGCCCACCTACGTGGGCTGTACAGCATAAGGAATGCCCACCTACCTGGGCTCTACATGGAAAGGAATACCAACCTACCTGGGTTCTACAGGCAAAGTAATGCCCACATACCTGGGCTGTACTGGCAAAGGAGTGCCCAATTACCTGGGCTTCACAGGAAAAGGAATGGCCACCTACCTGGATTATACAGATAAAGGAATGCACATCTACCTGGGCTCTGAAGGTAAAGAAATGCCCACCTACCTGGTCTCTGGAGGTAAAGAAATACCCACCTACCTGGGCTCTACAGATAAAGGAATGTCCGCCTATCTGGAATCTACAGGGAAAGGAATGCCTACCCACCTGGGCTCTACAAGGAAAGGAATGCCCACCTACCTGTGTTGTGCAGGCAAGACAAGGTCCACCTACTTGGGCTTTACTGGGAAAGGAATGCGCATCAACCTGGGTTCTACAGGTAAAGGAATGCCCCCAAACCTGGGCTCTATAGGTAAAGAAATGCCCATCTACCTGTGCTCTACAGGGAAATGAATGTCAACCTGCCTGGGTTCGACAGGGAAAAGAATGCTCACCTACCTGGGCTCTACAGGGAAAGATATGCCCACTTACCTGACCTTTACAGGTAAAGGAATACCCACCTACCTGGTCTTTACGGGCAAAGGAATGTCAATCTATCGGGGTTCTACAGGAAAAGGAATGCCCACCTACCCGAGCTGTACAAGCAAAGGAATGCCCACCTACCCGGGCTCTACATGTAAAGGAATGCCTGCATACCTCGGCTCTACAGGTAAAGGAATGCCCACCTACCTGGGCTCTACAGGGGGAGGAATACCCACCTACCTGGGCTCTGCAGGGAAAGGAATACCCACCTACTAGGGCACTACAAGGAAAGGAATGCCCACCTACTTGGTCCCTACAGGAAAAAGAATGCTCACCTACCTGAGCTCTGCAGGTAAAAGAATGCCCACCTACCTGAGCTCTACAAGGAAAACAATGATCATCTACCTGGACTGTACAGGCAAAGGAATGCCCACCTACCTGGGCTTTACATGAAAAGGAATATCCACCTACTTGGGCTCTACAGGCAAACGAATGCCCACATACCTAGGCTGTACTGGCAAAGGAGTGCCCAATTACCTGGGCTTTACAAATAAAGGAATGCCCAATTACCTGGGCTAAACAGGTAGAGGAATACCCACCTACCTGGGCTCTACAGGTAAAGAAATGCCCAGCCACCTCTAATCTACAGGTAAAAGTATTCCCACGTACCTGGGTCCTACAGGTAAAGGAATGCCAATCTACGTGGGTCCTACAGGTAAAGGAATGCCCACCTACCTGGGCTCTACAGGTACAGGAAAGCCCACCTACCTGGTCTCTACAGGGAAAGTAATGTCCACGTACGTGGACATTACCTGGGCTCTGCAGGTTAAAGAACGCACATATACCTTGGTTCTACAGGCAAAGGAATGCCTACCTACCTGGGCCGTAAAGGCAAAGGAATGCCCACATACCTGGGCTTTACATGGATCGGAATGCCCACATACCTTGTCTCTACAGGTAAAGGGATAACCAAATAACTGGGTTCTACAGGCAAAGGAATGCCCACCTACTTGGGCTCTACAGGCAAATGAATGCTCACCTAAGTGTGCTCTGCAGGTAAACGAATTCCAACTTACATAGTTCGTACAGTTAAAGGAATGCCCACCTACCTGGCCTCTACAGGTACAGGAAAGCCCACCTGCCTTGACTCTACAGAGAAAGAAATGTCCAACTACGTGGGCTCTACAGGGAGAGGAATGGCCACCTGCATGGGCTGTACAGGTAAAAGAATGCCTACCTACTTGGGCTCTACAGGGCAAGGAATGCCCACCTACCTGGGCTGTACAAGCAGAGGAATGCCCACCTACCTAGGCTTTACATGGAAAGGAATGCCCACATACCTTGGCTCTACAGGTATAGGAATGACCACATACCTGGGCTCTACAGGGAAAGGAGTGCCCACCTACCTGGGCTCTACAGGCACAGGAATGCGCAGCTATCTCTGCTCTACAGGTAAAAGAATTTTAACCTACATGGGTCTTACAGGAAAAGGAGTGCCCATCTGCTTGGATCCTACAGGTAAAGGAATGCCCACTTATATGGGCTCTACAGGTACAGGAAATTCCATCTACCTGCTCTGTACAGGGAAAGGAATGTCCACCTATGTGGGATCTACAGGAAAAGAAATGCCCACCTATCTAGGCTCTCCAGGTTAAAAAATGCCCACATACCTGGGCTCTACAGGCAAAGGAATGCCCACCTACCTGGGCTGTACAGGCAAAGGAATGCCCACTTACCTGGGCTTTACATGGAAAGGAATGCCCACATACCTTGGCTCTGCAGGTAAAGGAATGACCACATACCTGGTCTTTATAGGGAAAGGAATGGCCACCTACCTGGGCTTTACAGGCAAAGGAATGCCCATCTACCTGTGCTCTACAAGTAAAAGAATTTTCACCTACCTGGGTCCTAAATGTAAAGGTATGTCCATCTACCTGGGTCCTACAGGAAAAGGAATGCCCAAATACCTGGTCTCTATAGGTAAAAGAAAGTCGACCTACGTGGGCTCTATAGGTAGAGGAATGCCCACCTTCTTGGTCCCTACAGGTAAAAGGAGGCCTATCTACCTGGGCTCTACAGGTAAATGGATGCCCACCTACTTGGGCTCTACATGGTAAGGAATGCCTAACTAACTGGGCTCTACAGGCAAAGGAATGCCTACGTACCTGTGCTGTACAGGAAAAGGAATGCCAACCTACCTTGGTTCTACAGGTATAGAAATGACCACATACCTGGGCTCTACAGGGAAAGGAATGCCCACATACCTGGGCTTTACAGGCACAGAAATGCCCAGCTATGTCTGCTCTACAGGTAAAGGAATTCTAACCTACATGGGTCCTACAGGTAAAGAAATGCCCATCTGCTTGGGTCCTACAGGTAAAGGAGTTCCCCTCTGCTTGGGTCCTACAGGTAAAGGAATGCCCACCTACATGGGCTCTACAGGCACAGGAAATCCCACTTGCCTGCTCTGTACAGGGGAAGGAATTTCCACCTACGTAGGCTCTACAGGGAAAGAAATGCCCACCTATCTGGGCTCTACAGGTTAGGAAATGCCCACATACCTGGGCTCTACAGGCAAAGGAATGCCTACCTACCTGGGCTCTATAGGCAAGGGAATGCCCACTTAACTGGGCTTTACATGGAAAGGAATGCCTACATACCTTGGCTCTACAGGTAAAGGAATGACCACATACCTGGCCTCTACAGAGAAAGGAATCACCACCTACGTAGGCTCTACAGGCAAAGAAATTCCCATCTACCTATGCTCTACAGGTAAAGGAATTTACACCTGTCTGGGTCCTAAAGGTAAAGGAATATCCATCTACCTGGGTCCTACAGGAAAAGTAATGCCCATCTACCTGGTCTCTACAGGAAAAGGAATGTCGACCTACGTGGGCTCTACGGGGAGACGAATGCCCACCTTCATGGTCCCTATATGTAAAAGGATGCCCATCTACCTGGGCTTTAGAGGTAAAAGGATGCCCACCTATCTGGGCTCTACAGGGTAAGGAATGCCCACCTAAATGGGCTCTACAGGTAGAGGAATGACCACATGCCTGGGCACTATAGGGAAAGGAAAGCACACATACCTGGGCTCCAAAGGCAAAGGAATGCCCACCTACCTGTGCTCTACACGTAAAGGAATCCCAACCTACCTGAGTCCTACAGGTAAAGAAGGAATGCCTATCTACCTGGGTCCTACAGGTAAAGGAATGCCCACCTACCTGGCCTCCACAGGTACAGAAAAGCCTACCTACCTAGTCTCTACAGGGAAAGGTATGTCCAAGTACGTGGGCTTTACGGGGAGAGGAATGCCCACCTACTAGGTCCCCATAGGTAAAAGAATGCCCAACTACCTGAGATATACAGGTAAAATAATGCCAACCTACGTGGGCTCTACAAGGAGAGAAATGCCCACCTACTTGGTCCCTACAGGTAAGAGAATGCCCACCTGCCTGGGCTCTACAGGTAAAGCAATGCTCACCTACTTGGGCTTTACAGGCAAAGGCATGCCTACCTACCTGAGCTCTACAAGCAAAGGAATGCCCACATACCTGGTCTGTACTGGCAAAGGAGTGCCCAATTACCTGGACTTTAAAGGGAAAGGAATGCCAACCTACCTGGGCTATATAGGTAAAGGAATGTCCACTTACCTGGGATCTACATGTAAAGAAATGCCTACGTTCCTGTGCTCTACATGGAAAGGAATACCCACCTACCTGGGCTATACAAAGTCCATCTATCTGGGCTCTACATAGAAGTGAATTCCCACCTACCTGGGCTCTTCAGCGAAACGAATGTCCACCTACCTGGGTGGTACAAGTAGAGGAATGCCCCGTTACTTGTGTTCAACAGGGAAAGGATTGCCCACCTACCTAAGCTCTACAGGGAAAGAATTGACCATATACCTGGGCTCTACAAGTAAAGGAATGCCTACCTACCTGGGCTCTAGATTGCAAGGAATGCCCATCTACCTGGGCTCTAAAGGTAAAGGAATGCCCACCTACCTGGGCTGTACAGGGAAAGGAATCCCCACATAATTAGGCTTTACAGGGAAAGGAATGCCCTCATACCTGGGCTCTACAAGGAAAGGAATGTCCCCCTACCTAGGTCTACAGGTAAAGGAATGTCTACCTAACTGGGCTCTACAGGGAAAGGAATGTCCACCTACTTGGCTTATACAGGAAAAGGAATAACTATATGATTGGGCTCTACAGGTAGAGGAATGCCCACCTACCTGGGCTGTACAGGGAAAGGAATCCCCACATAATTAGGCTCTATAGGGAAAGGAATGCCCACCTACCTGTGTCTACAGGTAAAGGAATGCCCTCCTACCTGGGCTCTAAAGGAAAAGTAATGCCCACCTACTTGTGCTATATAGTGAAAGAAACGTCCACCTACCAAGTTTCTACAGGGAAAGGAATGTCCACCTACCTGGGCTCTATAGGAAAAGAAATTCCCACGTACCTGGGTCTACAGGGAAAGGAATGCTCACATACCTAGATTCTACATTGAATCGAATGCCCAACTACATGGACGCCCACCTATCAGGGCTGTACAGGCAAAGGAATGTTCACCAACGTAGGATCTACAGGGAAAGGTATGCCTACCTACCTGGACTGTACAGGTAAAGGAATTTCCACCTATCTGAAATTTACTGGGAAAGGAATGCCCATCTACCTGGGTTATACAGGTAAAAGAATGCCCACAAACCTGGGCTCTATAGGTAAAGAAATGCCCACCTACCTGGGCTGTACAGGGAAAGCAATTTCCACCTGCCTGGTCGCTACAAAGAAAAGAATGCCTACCTACCTAAGGTCTACAGGAAAAGAAATGCCCACCTAACTGAGCTTTACAGGTAAAGGAATGCCCACCTACCAGGGATCTACAAGCAAAGGAATGCCCACCAACCTGGGCTCTAGAGGGAAATAATATCCACCAACCTGGGCTCAACAGATAAAGGAATACCTACCTACCTGGGCTCTATAGTTAAAGGAATGCCCACATACCTGGACTCTATAGGTAAAGGAACGCCCACCTAACTGGATTCTACAGGGAAAGAAATGCTCACCTACCTGGGTTCTACAGGGAAAGGAATGCCCACCTAACTGGGTTCTACAGGAAAGGAATGCCCACCTACTAGGGTTCTACATTAAGAGGAATGCCACCTACCAGGGCTGTACAGGTAAAGGAATGCACACTTGCCTGGTTTATACATGGAAAGGAATGCCCAAATACCTTGGCTCTACAGGTAAAGGAATGTCGAAATACCTGCGCTCTACAGGGAAAGGAAAGCCCACATACCAGGGTTCAATAGGTAAAGGAATACCCACCTACTGGGATTCTACAGGAAAACGAATGCCCACCTATTAGGGCATTACAGGGAAAGTAATGCCCACCTACCTGGGCTATACAGATAAACGAATACCTACCTACCTGGGCTCAACAGGTAAAGGAATGTCCATCCATCTTGGCTCTACAGGTAAAGGAATGCCCACCTACCTGTGCTCTGCAGGGAAAGGAAAGCCCACCTACCTGGGTTCTATAGGGAAAGGAATACCGACCTACCTGGGTTCTACAGGGAAAGAAATACCCAGCTACCTAGGCTCTACAGGGAAAAAATGTCCCCTTACCCGGGCTCTACATAGAAAATAACGCCCACTTACCTGGGCTCCAGAGGGAAAGAAATACCCACATACCTGGATTCTACAGGCAAAAAGAAAAATACCTACTTGGGTTCTACAGGCAAAAAAACCCACCTACCTGGGCTCTAGAGTTACAGAAATGCTCACCTACGTGGGCTCTATTGGTTAAGGTATTCTAACAAACCTGTGATCTACAGGGAAAGGAATGCCTACCTAACTGAGCTCTACAGGGAAAGAAATGACCACTTACTCTGGCTTTACAGGTTAAGGAATGCCCATATAACTGGGCTCTACAGACAAAGGAATGCCCACCTACCTGGGCTGTTCAGGCAAAAGATTGCCCACTTACCTGGGATTTACATGGAAAGGAATGCCCTCATACCTTGGCGCTACAGGTAAAGGAATGACCACATACCTGGGCTCTATAGGAAAAGGAATACCCATCTACCGGGGAAAATACCCATCTACTGGGAAAAAAATACCCATCTACTGGGAAAAAAATACCCACCTCCTAGGGCACTACAGGCAAAGGGATGTCCACCTACCTGGGCTTTACAGGGAAAGGAATGTCCACCTACCTAGGCTCTACAGGGAGAGGAATGCCCGCCTACCTGGGCTATACAGACGAACGAATACGCACCTACCTGGGCTCAACAGGTAAAGGAATGCCCACCTATCTGGGCTCTACAGGTAAAGGAATGCCCACCTACCTGGGATCCACAGGGAAAGGAATGCCCATCTACCTGGGTTTTACAGGGAAAGGAATGCCGACCTACCTGGTTTCTACAGGGAAAGGAATATCCGCCTACCTGGGATCTAAAGGGAAAGGAATGTCCCCCTACCCGGGCTCTACGTGAAAAGGAATACCCACCTACCTAGGCTCTAGAGGGAAAGAAATACCCATATACCTGGGCTCTATAGGCAAAGAAATGCCAACATCCCTAGGCTGTACAGGCAAATGAATGCCTACTTACCTGGGCTCTACATGGAAGGGAATGCCTACTTACCTGGGCTCTGCATTCAAGGGAATGCCCACATATTTTGGCTCTACAGGTAAACGAATGACTACATACCTGGGCTCTACAGGGAAAGGAATTCCCACCTACCTAGACTCTACAGGCAAAGGAATGACCACCTACATGTGCTCCACGGGTATAGCTCCATAGGTATATGAATTCCAACCTACCTTAGTCCTACAGGTACAGGAATTCCCATCTACCTGGGTCCTACAGGTGAAGGAATGGCCACCTACCTGGCCTCTACAGGTACAGGAAAGCCCAACTTCATGGTCTCTAGAGGGAAAGGAATGTCCACCGACGTGGGCTCTACAAGGACAGGAATCCCCTCCTACTTGGTCCCTATAGGTAAAAGAATCCCCACCTACCTGGGCTCTACAGGATGAAGAATGCCCACCTAACTGGGTTCTACAGGGAAAGTAATGCTCACCTACCTGAGCTGTACAGGCAAAGAAATACCCACCTACCTGGGCTCTATAGGTAAAGGAATGCCTGCATACCTCGGCTCTACAAGGAAAGGAATGCGCACCTACCTGAGCTCTACAGGAAGAGGAATGCCCACCTATGCAGGCTCTACAGGAAAAGGAATGTCCACCTACCTGGGATCTAAAGGGAAAGGAATGCCTACCTACCTGGGCTTTCCAGGCAAAGGAATGCCCACCTACCTGGGCTCTACAGGAAAAGAGTTACCCACCTTACTGGGCTCAACAGATTTAAGAATGCCGACCTACTTGGTATCCACATGTGAAGGAAGGCCAACATACCTGGGCTCTACAGGTAAAGGAATGCACATCTAAGGAATGTCCACCAACTAAGACTCTACAGGAAAAGGAATGCTCACCTACCGGGACTCTTCAGGGAAAGGAATACCCACCTACTAAGTCACTACAAGGAAAGGAATGCCAACTTACCTGGGCTCTACAGGGAAAAGAATGTAGACCTATTTGGGCTCGACAGGGAGAAGAATGCTCACCAACTGGGCTATACAGGCAAACGAATACCCACCTACCTGGGCTCAACAGATATATGAATGCCCACCTACCTGGGCTCTACAAGTAAAGGAAAGCCCACCTACCTAGGCTCTACAGAGAAAGGAATACACACCTTTTGGGTTCTACAGGGAAAGGAATGCCGATCTACCTGAGTTCTACAGGGAAATGAATACCCACTTACCTGAGCTCTACAGGAAAGGAAATGTCCACCTACCTGGGCTCTACATACATGTGATCTACAAGAAAAGGAATACCGACCTAACTGGGCTCTACAGGGGAAGAAATGCCCACTTACCTTGGCTCTACATGTTGAGGAATACCCACATACCTGGGCCAACAAGAGAAGGAATGCCGACCTACTTGGGCTGTACAGGCAAAAGAAATGCTCACTTACCTGGGCTTTACATGGAAAGGAATGCCCACATACCTTGGCCCTACAGGTAAAGGAATGACCACTTACCTGGGCTCTACAGGTAAAGGAATGCCTACCAGCCTGGGCTCAACAGGCAAAGGAATGCCAACCTACCTGTACTCTACAGTTGAAGGAATTCTCACTTACCTGGGTCCTACAGGTAAAGGAATGCTCATCTACCTGGATCCAACAAGTAAAGGAATGCCCACCTACCAGGCCTCTACAGGTACAGGGAAGCCCACCTACTTGGTCTCTACAGGGAAAGAAATGCCCGCCTACGTGGGCTCTTCAGGGAGAAATGCTTACCTACCTGAGATCTATAGGTTAAGGAATGCCTACATCCCTGGGCTCTACAGGCAAATGAATGCCCACCTACCTGGGCTCTATAAGGTAAGGAATGCCCACCTAACTGGGCTCTACAAGGAAAGCATTGCTCACCTACCTGAGCTGTATAGGCAAAGGAATGCCCACCTACCTGGGCTCTACAGGTAAAGGAATGCCTGCATACCTCCGCTCTACAGGTAAAGGAATGCCCATCTACCTGGGCTCAGCAGCGAGAGGAATGCCCACCTACCAGGGCTCAACAGAAAAAGGAATGTTCACCTACCTGGGATCTACAGGGAAAGAAATGCCCTCCTACGTGAGATTTACAGGCAAAGAAATGCCCACCTACCTGGTCTCTAGAGGGAAAGGAATACCCACCTACCTGTGCTCAACGTGTAAAGGAATGCATACCTGCTTGGACTCTACATGTAAAGGAATGCCAACACACCTAATCTCTACAGGGAAAGGAATGCTCACCTAACTGAGTTCTACAGAGAAAGGAATGCCCACCAACGTGGGATCGGCAGGGAAAAAATGCCCACCTACCTGGGTTCTACAGGGAAAGGAGTGCCCATCTACTAGGGCTCTACAAGAAAAGGAATGACCACCTAACGCGGCTCTACAGGGAAAGGAATACCCTGCTACTAAGGCACTACAAGGTAAGGAATGCCCATCTACCTGGGTTCTACAGGGAAAGGAATGTTTACCTACCTAGGCTCTACAGGGAGACAAATGCCCACCTACGTGGACTATACAGTTAAATGAATACCCACCTATCTGGGCTCAACACGTAAAGGAATGCCCACTTACCTGGTCTCTACAGCTAAAGGAATGCCCACCTACCAGGACTCTACAGGGAAAGGAATGTCCACCTACCTGGGTCTACAGGGAAAGGAATACTGACCTAGCTGGGTTCTACAGGGAAGGGAATACCCACCTACTTAGGCTCTACTAGGCTCTACAGGGAAAGGAATGCCCACCAACTTGGGCTGTAGAGGGAAAGAATTACCCACTTACCATTGCTCTACATGCAAATAAATGCTCACCTACTGTGGACTCTACTGGGAAAGAAATATCCACTTACCTGGGCTCTACAGGTAAGGAATGCCAACATACCTCCGATCTACGTGGAAAGGAATGCCCACCTAACTGGGCTCTACTGGGAAATGCAGAAATGCACACCTACCTTGACTCTACATGTTAGGGAATACGCACATACCTGGGCTCTACAGGGAAAGGAATGCCCACCTACCTGGGCTCTATAGGCAAAGGAATGCTCACTTACCTGGGCTTTACATGGAAAGGAATGCCCACTTCCCTTGGCTCTACAGGTAAAGGAATGACCACACACCTGGGCTCTACAGGGAAAAGAATACCCACCTCCCTGGGCTCTACAGGCAAAGCAATGCCCACTTACCTGTGTTCTACAGGTAAAGGAATTCCTACCCACCTGGGTCCTACAGGTAAAGGAATGCCCATCTGCCTAGGTCCTACAGGTGAAGGAATGCCCACCTACATGGCTTCCACAGGTGAAAGAATGCCCACCTACATGGGTTCTACAAATACAGGAAAGGCCACCTACCTGCTCTCTACAGGAAAAGGAAGGTCTACCTACGTGGGCTCTACAGGGAAAGAAATGCCTACCTATCTGGGTTCTACGGGTTAAGAAATGCCCACATACCTGGGCGCTGCAGCCAAAAGAATGCCCACCTACCTGGGCTGTACAGAAAAAGGAATGCCCACTTACCTAGGCTTTACATGGAAATTAATGCCCACATACCTTGGCTCTACAGGTAAAGGAATGACCACATACCTGGGCTCTATAGGGAAAGGAATGCCCATTTACCTGGGTCCTACAGGTGAAGGAATGCTCACCTACCTGGCCTCTACAGGTACAGGAAAGCCCACCTACCTAGTCTCTACAAGGAAAGGAATATTCTGCTACGTGGGCTCTACAGGGAGAGGAATGCCCACCTTCTTGGTCCCTACAAGTAAAAGGATGCCCATCTTCCTTTGCGCTACAGGTAAAAGGATGTCCACCTACCTGGACTCTACAGGGTATGGAATGCCCACCTAACTGGGCTCTACAGGAAAAGCAATACTAACCTATCTGAGCTGTACAGGCAAAGGAATGCCCACCCACCTGGGCTCTACAAGTAAAGGAATGACCACATACCTGTGCCCTATAGGGAAAGGAATGCCCACCTTTCTCACCTACCTGGCTGAGGTCTACAGGGAAGGCAATACTCACCGATCTGAGCTGTAGAGGCAAAGGATTGCCCACATACCTGGGCTCTACAAGTAAAGGAATGCCTACCTACCTGGGCTCTACATTGCAAGGAATGCCCATCTACCTGGGCTCTTCAGGTGAAGGAATACCCACCTACCTGGGCTGTACAGGAAAAGGATTTTTCACATAATTGGGCTCTACAAGGAAAGGAATATCCACGTACCTGACCTGTACAGGGAAAGGAATCTCCACATAATTGGGCTCTACAGGGAAAGTAATGCCCACCTACCTGGGCTCTACAGGAAAAGGAATGTCCACCTACCTGGGTCTACAGGTAAAGGAATGCCCACGTACCTGGGCTCTAAAGGGAAAGGAATGACCACCTACCTGGGCTATACAGGGAAAGAAATGTCCACCTATCAAGTCTTTACAAGGAAAGCAATGTCCACCTACCTGGGCTCTACAGGAACAGGAATAGCCACCTATCTGGGTATACAGGGAAGGAAATGCCCACATAACTAGGTTCTACATTGAATCGAATGCCCAATTACATAATCTCTACAGGGAAAGGAACGCCCACCTATCAAGCTGTGCAGGCAAAGGAATGTCCACCTACCTAGGATCTACAGAGAAAGGAATGCCTCCCTAATTGGGCTGCACAGGTAAAGGAATGTCCAACTACCTGGGATTTACTGGGAAAGGAATGCCCATCTACGAGGGTTCTACAGGTAAAAGAATGCCAAAAACCTGGGCTCTATAGGAAAAGAAATGCCCACCTGCCTGGTCTATACAGGAAAAAAGAATGCCTACCTACGTGGACTCAACAGAGAAATAAATGCCCACATACCTGAGCTTTACAGGTAAAGGAATACCCACCTACCTAGGCTCTACATGCAAAGGAATGCCGACCTATCTGGGTTCTAGAGGGAAAGGAAAGCCCACCTACCTTGTCTGTACAGGCAAAGAAATGCCCACCTACCTAGGCTCCAGAGGTAAAGGAATGCCTACATAACTAGGTTCTACAGGTATAGGAATTCCTACCTACCTGGGCTCTACAGGGAATGAAATGCCCACCAACCTGTAACCTACAGGGAAAGGAATGCCCACCTACCTGTACTTTACAGACAAAGAAATGCCCCCCTACCTGGGCTCTAGAAGGAAAGGAATACCCACTTACTTATGCTCAACAGGTAAAGGAATGCTCACCTACCTGGGCTCTACAGATAAAGGAATACCCACATACCTGGGCTCTACAGGTACAGGAATGCCCATCCAACTGGACTCTACGGGGAAAGGAATGCCCACCTACCAAGGTCCTACAGGGAAAGGAATGCCCACCTACTAGGGCTCTACAGTAAAACGAATGCCCACCTACCGGGGCTCTACAGGGAAAGGAATATCCACCTATAAGGGCACTACAGAGAAAGGAATGACCACCTACCCAGCCTCTACAGGGAAAGGATGTCCACCTACCTGGGCTCTACAGGGAGAGGAATGCCCACCTACTTTGGCTTTACAGGCAAACGAATACCCACTTTTCTGGGTTAAACAGGTAAGGGAATGTCCACTTACCTGGGCTCTAGAGGTGAAGGAATGCCCACCTACCTGGATTCTACGGGAAGAGGAATGCCGACCTACCTGTGTTCTGCAGGGAAAGAAATACCTACCTACCTGAGCTCTACAGGGAAAGGAATATCTTCCTACCCAGGCTCAACTTAGAAAGGAATGCCCACCTACCTGGGCTTTAGACTGACATAAATAACCACCTACCTAGGATCTACAGGCAAAGGAATGCCCACCTACTTGGGCCCTACATGTTAAGGAATACCCACCTACCTAGGTACTACCGGTAAAAGAATGACTACCTACATGAGCTCTATATGTAAAGGAATGCCTACCTACCCGGTCTCTAAAATGAAAGAAATGCCCACCTACCTGAGCTCTATAGGTTAAGGAATGCCGACATACTTGGGCTCTACAGGGAAAGAAATGCCCATCTACCTTGGCTCTAGAGGCAAAGAAATGCCACCTACCTATGATTTGCAAGAAAATCTATACCTACCTACCTGGGCTCTACAGATAAAGGAATACCCACATACCTGGGTTCTACAGGGAAAGGAATACCCACTTACCTGGGCTACTAAGGTAGAGGAATGCCCACCTACATACCCTCTACAGGGAAAAGAATACCCACTTTCATGGGTACTACAGGTAAATGAGTGCCCACTTACCTGGGCTCTACAGGTAAAGGAATTCCCACCTACCTGGGCTCTACAGGAAAAAGAGTGCCCACCCACTTAGGCCCTATATGTAAAGGAATGCCCACCTACCTGGGTCTTCAGAGAAAGGAATGCCCACCAACTTAGGTCCTACAGGTAAAGGAATGCTCACCTACATGGGCTCCACAGGTAAAGGAATGCCCACCTACCTAGACTCTACAGGGAAAGGAATACGAACCTACCTAGGCTCTACAGGCAAAGGAATGCCCACTTACCTGGGCCCTACATGCAAAGGAATGCCAACCTACCTAGGTACTACCGGTAAAAGAATGACTACCCACGTGAGCTCTATATGTAGAGGAATGCCCACCAACCAGGTCTCTAAAATGAAAGAAATGCCCACATACCAGGTCTCTAAAATGAAAGAAATGCCCACCTACCTGGGCTCTATAGGTTAAGGAATGCCGACATACCTGAGCTCTACAGGGGAAAGAAATGCCCACCTACCTGGGCTCTACAGGTAAAGGAATGCCCACCTAACTGGGCTCTACAGGGAAAGAAATGCCCACCTTTCTGGGATCTAAAGGTTATGGAATGCCCACATACACGAGCTCTACAGGAAAAGAAATGTCCACCTAACTAGGCTCTCAGGGAAAGAAATGCTCACTTACCTAGGCTCTACAGGTTAAGGAATGCCCACATACCTTTGCTTTAGAGGCAAGTGAATGTCCACCTACCTGGGTTGTACAAGTAAAGGAATGCCCATTTACCTGGGCTTTACATGGAAAGGAATGCTCACATACCTTGGCTCTACAGGCAAAGGAATGCCCACATATCTGGGCTCTATAAGGAAACGAATGCCCAACCTACCTGGGCTCTACAGGAAAAAGAATGCCCACCTACCTGTGCTCTATAGGTAAAGAATTCCCACCCATCTGGGTCCTCAGGAAAAGGAATGCCCATCTACCTGGGTCCTACAGGGAAAAGAATACCCGCCTATTGTGGCCCTACAAGTAAAGAAATACCCACCTGCCTAGGCTCTATAGGTAAAGAAATGTCCACCTACCTAGGCTTATACAGGGAAAGGAATCTCCAACTGCATGGGGTTTACAGGGAGACGACTGCCCACCTACTTGCTCTCTACAGATAAAGGAATGCCCACCTACCTAGGCTCTCCAGGTACAAATGTGCCCACCTACCTGGGCTGTACAGGGAAAGGAATACCACTTAACTGGGCTCCATAAGGAAAGCATTGCCCACCTACCTGGGCTGTACGGGGAAGGGAATGCCCACCTACCTGGGCTCGACGGGGAAAGGAATGCCCTCCTACCCGAGTTCTACATGGAAAGGAATGATCACCTACCTGGGTACTAGAGAGAAAGAAATGCACACCTACCTGGGATCTACAGGTAAAGGAATGCAGACCTACCTGGGCTCTAGAGCCAAAGGAATGCCCACCTGCCTGGCTTTACAGGAAAAAGGATACCCACCTACCTGGGCTCTACAGGTAAAGGAATGCCCACCTACCTGGATTCTACAGGGAAAGGAAAACGCACCTACCTAGGTTCTACTGGCAAAGGAATGCCCACTTACCTGGGCTCTATATGCAAAGTAATGCCAACCTACCTAGGTACTACTGGTAAAAGAATGACTACCTACATAAGTTCTATATGTAAAGGAATGCCCACCTACCTGGTCTCTAGAATGAAAGAAATGCCCACCTACCTGGGCTCTATAGGTTAAGGAATGCCCACATACCTGGGCTCTACAGGGAAAGGAATAGCCACCTACCTTGCCTCTAAACGTAAAGGAATGCCCACCTACATACCCTCTACAGGGAAAGGAATGCCTACATACCTGGGCTCCGCAGGGAAAGGAATGCCCACCTACCCGGGCTATACAGGTAAAGGAATGTGCACCTAACTGGGCTCTACAGGGAAAGAAATGCCAACCTTCCTGGGCTCTACAGGTTTTGGAATGCCCACATACCTGGGCTCTACAGGGAAAGGAATGCTCACCTAACTAAGCTTTAAAAGGAAAGAGATGCTAACTAAGCTTTAAAAGGAAAGATATACCTATCTACCTGGGCTCTACATGTTAAGGAATGCCCACATACCTGGGCTCAAGAGGCAAGGGGATGTCCACCTCCCTGGGTTGTACAGGCAAAAGAATGCCCACTTAACTGGGCTTTACATGGAAAGGAATGCCCACATACCTTGGTTCAACAGGGAAAAGAATATCCCACATACCTGGGCTCTATAGGGAAATGAATACCTACCTACCTGGGCTCTACAGGCAAAGGAATGCCCATCTACCTGTGCTCTACAGGGAAAAGAATTTCCACCGACCTAGGTCCTACAGGATAAGGAATGCCCATCTACCTGGGTCCTACAAGTAAAGGGATGTCCACTTACCTGGGCTCAACAGGTACAGGAAGGCCCACCTAACTGGTACAGCTCAGGTTGGTGGGTATTCCTTTCCCTGTAGAACCTAAGTAGGTGGGCATTCCTTTACCTATAGAGCCCAGGTAGGCGGGCATTCCATTACCTGTAGAGCCCAGGTGCGTGGGCATTAAATTCCCTCTAGAGCCTTGATAGGTGGGCATTTCTTTTCCTGTACAGCCCAGTAGGTGAGCATTCTTTTCCCTGTAGAACCCAGATAAGTGGGCATTCCTTGACTGTGGAGCCCAGGTATGTGGGCAGTCCTTTACCTGTAGGGCCCAGGTATATGGGCATTCCTTAACCTGTGGAGCGCAGGTAGGTGGGCATTTCTTTCCTGTTCGAGCCCAGGTAAGTGGGCATTCCTTTACATGTAGAGCCCATGTAGGTGGGCATTCCTTTACGGGTAGTACCTCTGTAGGTTGGTATTCCTTTATATGTAGAGCCCAGGTAAGTGAACATTGCTTTGCCTATAGAACCTAGGTAAGTGGGTATTCCTTTCCCTGTAGAGTCCAGGTAGGTGGCCATTCCTTTACCTGTGGAGCCCAGGTAGGTGGGCATTCCTTTACGTGTGGGACCTAAGTAGGTGGGCGTCCCTTTCTCTCAAGAGCCCAGGTAGCTG
>JAUUDZ010123010.1:5871-17254 GCA_032361705.1 Panulirus versicolor
TGAAACTATGGTGGATATACTATATTTGGTGGGTAAATGGTATTTTGACCTCTGTGAGCAAGGTCCCTGTTCTTCTGGTAGAGAATTGATGCTTCATACTTCTAAGTCTGAATTTTGTAATTTTTCTTCATTATATTCCAGGCAACAGAAATTGCTGAGCAAAGGGGAAGAAGAATTGTTGGCCCAGAAGACATCCTTTTTGTGATGCGCAAAGATCCACTTAAGCTTCAACGTCTTGTTCATTATATGGGTAAGTCATTCATACCACTGCTTCTTGGTGCTACCTCCCTGAAGCTGGGGTAGTGATGCTGTTTGGGTGTTGTCTTCTTACCTGAAAGTTTTTAAGCCCTCCTTCATGCAGGTATACTGTCATTGCTGAAAGTTCAAAACATGAGAGTAAAGAGACATAGGGATTGAAGTTTGAAAAATCCCTTTTCCTTTCAAAGCAGTGTTGCATGAGTTATTTCTTGGTTTTCCTTCCCTGTTCTACCTTCCCTTCTCTTCTCTATAAGGCTTTCTCATAACCAGTTTTATCCACTTTTGGGTTGAAACATGTGGTCTGTAGATTCTGAGCCTTGAGTGACATCATCACTTTGGCAGACTGTGGTTGGTTGATGATGGGACTGGAGTGAGCAAGCTGCTTACACTACCCCACTATTGCATGATGTCCTGGAAGGCTGTGGCTTTTAAAATAGCCAAGAGATTTTTCTTATTTTTCACAATATATTACCTTGGTTTTCAGTCTTCAAAACTCAGCTTTGTCTTTAATGATTTTGGGAATACAAATTTTTGTTTGAATAAAAGATTGAAACTAGTATCCTTTGTCTCATCATCTTTTAGGTGTTCGTGATCTGTATCAGAGAACGAGAACAAGCACTTCAGGTTCTTCATCAAGTGACATACAAGATTTGACTTCTGAAGTAGGTGGAGAGGTGTCACGAAAGAAACTGTGCATAAATTTTCTGCAAACCATAGATCAGACTGGGCAGTACGAACCTTTATATTCATCATCCCTGTATGACCCAGTTAAAGCTGAAAGGGCCTTTCGGCTTGACTCAATGACACAGGTGAGTGATCCATGTTTGAATAGACATTTATCTATAAAGCCATTGTCTAGATGTTTCTCTAATTTTATATTTTTTATTCTTTTATTTTGATTACACTTCTGTGAGAGGTTAACCTTTCATTTACAGAATTTTTCTAAGTAGGAAATTTAGGTTAGACCGTCTGTTTCATGCTTAGAGCTTTTTGAAGATGTTCATCTACTAGCTGTTCTTGAGATGTTTATCTAAAGATCATAATTTTAAGAAAATATATGTTTTATTAAGATTTTGTAACCAGAAAGGGACTGGCCATAATCTTTCCAGTCTAAATGCTGTCACACTTGTCATTACAGTCACACATGGCAAGCTGTAGGTCGTTCAGAAAGATTTTGCAACTTCTACAATGTATAATTTGATTCTCTTTTAGTGTTGTGTTGTGTGCAAGCTATAAACAAACTGAATTTTCATAGAAAACTCACTGGTACCAGATATAAAAAAGAAGATAGTCACTTAGTATCTTTAAAAGCAATTCATCCACTTTGCCTTAAAGTGTGATCTTCCTGGTCAGCCACTCTGTCAAAAGCTAAAGTTTCAAAACTGCAAACCTCATGAAACAGATCTTAGGACTTACCAGCTGCTTAGCACTTGCAGAGTGAAACAAAAATACTTCCAAGATAGCTTTCCCTAAGTATACTTAGCTCTCACTTCTTTGTAACAGTACTTGATAGTTCACATTCAAATCACTCCATTACAAACCCCCAAGTAGAATTAAAAAGCATACCCCATGCTTCTCACTTCAATAACATACTCACAGATCTGCCTTCTTTCAACAAACTTTACATTAATAAAATATATACGCACTGAAATGATCCAACAGGCACTGAACAACACTCTCCAAATCTAGTCCTATACAGTGCCCCACATCAGACGTACAGTCATCTGAAACTACCCTCTCCAGACACATACAATATATCTTTTGTTGTATCCTCTCCAGAAATGTATGAAGTATCCTTTGTTATATGTTTGCTAGACACCATAAGCATTACAAACACTGTTTCAACATATCACAAGATCCCTTGTTCCCTTGATGCAGCTTCCATGCTTGAAGACACTGAACACATTCTCCCCACTGTCTTGTCCTTAATGAACAAGGATGCACTCAACATCACCACACTTTTTGATCTGTATTCCAACTTAGTTGATGAGGCCAGCTTCCTTAGCACTATGAGAGCCCCATAGAAAGGGCTTCTGAGGCTAAAACAATTCCTGACAAGATGTCAGATTTTCACAAAACACTGGCCCAGTTGCAGTACTCAACCCAGTTGGGTACTCAACGAAATACCTAACATCTGGAAACTTGCTAATGTAGTACCAGTCTTTAAACCTTCAAACCACCTACTTGTCTATCCTCCTTCTGCCTGATATCACTTCAGCTTTCAGTTTCCAAACTCTCTGAAAAATTGGAAAACTGACCCACAACAATCATGCATCTCTCATATACAGAACATGTCTTTAGACTCAGTTACTGGACTGCCACACTGTACAGAAATCAGGCAACATATTCTAGATGGCTCCAACCCCACTCCTGCATAGTATTAGTGGCAATTGAAACACTAAAACATTTGACATTATCCCATAGCATACCGTAACACAAAAGATACTTGACACCACCCTCCAAAACAATGACAAAAAGTGATTAACCAGTTTATTTGCTCACCTCACCTCTAAAATGTTTAAGTTCTACAATAGAATTCTCCATGGAATAGGTCCTACTCCAACCCAGTTCAGTCTTCTCCTGCATGGCCTCCCATTACGTCCTGCAGACCACAGTGTGAAGGGTCTTCTCTTATGAAGAATGCCTTACAGTCACATCACATCACATCGCAGGAGCAACAATAAATATACAACACTACATTTCACTGTGAAAAAATGACTCACCAAGAACAGATTGTCCTAATCTTTACAGAAGTCTTCAATCACCATCTTGACCTTAGATAGACACAAATCCAGCCTGCACCATTCCATCACCTGCATGGTCAGTTGCTTTCACTCATTGCAACACCAACTATCCTGGGCATCCCATCACATATGATACACTTCCCACACCACAAGCATCAACAGAAAAGTAAAACAGTGTAGCCTAAAAGCACTTTACTTGCAGCAAATTTGGTTAAGAAAAAGAATCTGAGATTCATCCACTCCACCCTAAATTACCCTTCACCTGCTTGGTCATTTACCCAGTCAAAAGCAAATAAAACTGCAAACCAGGCTGAAGAAGGCACTGAGAGTAATCACTGGCTGGCTTGCAAATGCTCAGCACCTGTATTTTATGAATTTGCAGGTAAACTGTGGATTGTTACTGAAGAAAATAGCAAATAGAAATAAAAAAGAAAATGGATCAAAGAATTTTTAGCCAACAGAAAATTCAGAATAGTTGCAAATGGAAACATATTTGAGGAAAATTATTTACTATCTGGGGCACTGCAAGGAATAGTTCTTGCTGTAATACTCTTTGTAATCATGATCTCAGACAAAGATACGCAAGTACGGGAGAGTGTAGGTGGTAGGTGGCTGATGTAGGGCGTTTGGAATGGGGAGGAATGTAAAGTGAGAGAGTCATGGCGAAGAGGGAGGTGGTGAAAGCCTTTCATAAGATGTGGCAAGGCAGTTGGAGTGGATGGTATTGCAATTGAATTTATTAAGAAAGGGGTTGAATGTGTTTTTGATTGGCTAATTAGGATTTTCACTTTATGTATGGATTATGGTGAGGTGCCCGAAGATTAGCAGAAGGTTTGTCTAATGCCACTTTACAAAGGCAAGGGGGACAAAGGTGAGTGTTCAAATTACAGAGGTATAAGTTTGTTGAGTACATGGTAGGTTATATGGAAAAATGGTGATCATGAGGGTGCTATATTGAGCTTTTCCTGAGCTCCACCTTTGGTGGGAATATGGGTGGATCTAATGGACCCATGGGAGGTCTTGCATGTCTCATGGGTGAGCCTGGCTTTGGTAACTTTGGAGGTGGTGGTGATGGGAACTTTAGTGGTGGTAGCATTGGCGGCAGGTTTGATGAGGGATTGGGCAGAGGTGTTAGTGGGTACAGTGAGTGGCAGCTACAGCTTTCTAGATGATGGCCTGGGTACTGAAATGGGTGGCAGAAGAATGGGTAGTGGCATGGGTGGGAGTAGTATGGGTAGAGGTATGGCCAGAGATGGCACAGGGGGAGGCCTTGGAGATATGGGAAGCAGCCTTAGTGGAAGTTTGGTTAGTGGGCTTCCTGGAAGGTGGAGTAGAAGAATGGAGAATGGGTTGGGTAGTGTATTAAGCAATGGCATGGGAGGTGTTGGTGGTAGAGGAATGGGAGATGGCAGCAGCAGCTTCAGTAGTAGTTTTAACATTGACTTTAATTAAGATGATGGGTTTGGACCTGATGACTAAATGTTGGGAAGCACCTACAACAGCTTCTGTTAAAAAGACTTGAATCTTTAGAAAAAGATATATAATTTAAATTATACAGATATGTATTTTATATGATACATATAAAGTTTATGGAAAGGTCTGTGGGGCCTTGTTTTGGTGCATTGTACATGACAGCTAGAAAATGGATATGAGTGAAATTGGCCTTTCCTTCTGTGTGCCTGGTACTACCTCGCTCATGTGAGACACAGCGATCAAGCATGAAAAAAGTTTTTTTTCAAAAAAATTATTTCCGAGTCTGACATTCATGACAACTTTACCTCAGTTACTGAGTGTAGTGCAACCTTTGAGCTGTAGGAATTGAAGGTAAAGGAGTCCATGAGTGTCATCAGGACCATTTCAGAAAGGAGTCTTAGGGAAAATGGAGTAACAATATATACCTAGCATGTATTCATCATAAGTTCATGTTAATGGTGAGCTAATTCATAAGTACTTTAGGACCAAAACCCCAGATACTGAGATTATTGTAAAATGTGACTTTATGGTGTCTTTCAAATGGAAGTTACCTTTGCTAGCCAGTATATTCTAATGATTTAAGAAGTTTGATATATTATTTATCAATAATATGATATTTCAGGGTATGTCATGCCAAAGATACAAGGAGTACTGTGAGGCTAGAAAAGCTTCCTTTTGTCCTCGTTTACGAGTAAATAAGTTTAGGGAGTGGCTCCTTGGAGAGGAGAGTAATGAAGTTAAACTAACTCAGGTGAGTGCATTACCTATACTCCATGTATATTTCTACTTTTCTTATACTGTTTTACATATTAAGTTTGATTGGGGTGCAAATTACATTATCCTCAGTTGCTCCTGGAATATTAGAAAGAATGGGAAAGAATTTTTCTATCTAAAAATTCTTTTATTGCTACACTTCATCTTAGGCTTGGCTTGCATCATGTCTTCTGTCTTCTTCATCCTAATTTTTGTTACTCTGTCTCACTTTGCATTCTTCCGTGACCCAAACACCCAAAATCTGCCACTTTATCATCAAACTCATTCAACAATTCTTCAAAATATTATTTTTATCTCCTTACTGTATCACTGCCTGTTACCAATTCCCCACTTGCCCTCTTCACCGGTTCCCCTCTTTTCTCATTTGCTTTTCTGACACAGTTAACTCCCTCCCTGACATCTTATTTTACTTGAATACTTGCTCTTGCTAGCTCTCATTTATTATCTTATCATGAATATTCTCCTTAATAGCCCTTGCTAATATGAGAAGAGTCAGTGAGGTAAGTGTAGTGTCTGGACATAAGATGTATTATTTTTGGTAATATGTCTTGGATTTTTGTAAATCCAAACCCAAGACTTTTGGCAGAAATTAAGTGATAATGACAAATAAAATAAAGTAAAAGATGTAAATTAGAAAAATACCTCGTTTTATTTATTCTGAGGACCACTTCTAGAGAACTTCATTCCGTATGACCACATAAGTATCTAAGAGAATTGGTAGAAATCATATGAGATATTTTGTAAATGAGAAACTTATAGCCTGTCTCAACAAGGATCATCTCACGTGGATTAGAGTCCTGTCTTATTGGTCCAACTTGACTTGTATATGGGGGCCCATGAATTTAGGAAGGTAGCCTCTATCTTGGTGTTTTTAACAAGTTTAACTTGGAGGAAGTCAACAGCAGAGGTCTTTGGCATTCCTCTAACATATCTGTTAATTATACCTTACTCCAAGTGTCAAGGATCAACTTTGTGTGACTGTGGTTACCAACATAAGGCAGATGTATCCAAGTTTTGCCTTGATTCATTTTATCAGTTTGAGAGGGGCATTAACCCTCTCCTCCATATTAATATGCCCTAAAAACTTGCAAGATGATCCAACCTTTGAGACAGAAATTAATTTCTACAAAAACTGTTCCTCTGTTAGGCAGTGTCCCATGAGTATTTTCTTGGCTCTGTTTCCCACCCTACCTTCCCCTTACTTTGGAAAAACTTTCTGACTGTTGGTGACCAACATCATGTTATTAACTCGGTTCCAATACCAGGGGACAGTGACATTACCACATGGATATTGCTGATTAGTTTGTGGGTAGACCTGAACTGAACAAATAGGCCCCTTGCATTGAATATGTGGTTAATGAGAAAGAATGAGGATAAGAGGTGCCTGGATTCCAGAAATCCTAGAGACTCTCATGGCTTTTGGGACACTGGCCTGAAAAGCAAGTTTTTCACACATAAAAACTTAAATTCACTATTAACTTCGTTGCCATATCCATGAGGTGAATTATTTGCATACAGGCTTACATCATCATTAGAAATTTGATATACAGAAGTGGGATCTCACTTCCAAGGAGATTTACAAAACTAAAATTTTTTCAGATTTATTGATTGCAAACCACTTTTTGAAGACCTCTGAGGTATTCTTAATTCAGCATTACATTCCATGTAATTTCAGCTTGTTCTGGAGATGCTGAACCGGCTTGCATATGAAACTGTTGCTCAGATAGTGGATCTTGCTCTGTTAGTCAAGAGAGATGCCACAGGACATAACTCTGACTTGTCTCGCTTCCGGACTCCTACTGCTTTCAACCCAGATTATCCTTGTGTGTTTATACATCAGGTATGTTTTTAACGTTTTACTTTGATACATAGTGATCACTTGTTCCTGGTTGTCGAGAGAAACACTACTAAGTGGGATGTTTAAAGGGACTGTTAAGCTTTTTTCGTGTTTGAGCATTCTTTTTGTACTTTTTTTTCACATTAGCCCTCTTAATGGTATTCTACACATTTTAGGCTTCATGTTTCCCTGCAGAGATTTTAATTTCTATCGTAGTCATGTATGCATCCTTTTAATTTTTCATCTTTTATCTTTTAATAATTTCTTCAAATACCATTTTCATTACTCTTTTGGCAAAAAGGAACCAGATTGTTTTATGGTCCTGTTACTGATAAAGTTGCTATGTGGAAGGTGCAATGAATATATAGTGTGTAAGAAAAGCTACAAGAAGCAGTAGGGTGTTCTTATTGAGAGAATTGAGTCGTGTGTGCTAGTAGTAGTGGAGGAGAGTTAGTGGTTCGAAGTGAGGCTGGGTCTGCATCAAGCATGTGTGATGTCCCCATGGTTATTTAATCTGTTCATGGATAGGGTGGTTAGGGAGGTAAAAATCAAAAAGTGAGTCTTAGAGATAGGGGTAGGTCTGTAGAGTGTTGGGGTTGGAGTTGGGAAACTTAGGAGAAGAAAGGAGTGCTTTTTGCAGATGATGTCTCTTGTGGCTGACTTGGGTAAGAAACTATAAAAGCTGGTGTCATAGTTTAGGAGAGTGCATGAAAGGAGGAAGATGAGAATTCATGTGAATACAGTAAGATTATGAGGATTTAAAGGAAGATGAGATTATCATAGTATCTGGACAGGTCACTGAAAGGTCATTTAATCTCAGTGAACAAGAATCAGTCAGTCCCTTAGACTTTATGGTGAATGAAAAGTGTAATTTTCATTGATTTCTGTAGGGTGTTGAACAGTTTTTCCCATCCATGAGTAAGAGCTCCCTCAGATTCTTATATGACTCTCCAGAAAATGAAAGGTTTAATTCATTTGATTTACTCATTGGAGATTAAAGTAGGTGTTTAGGTGTAACCTATTTATTCAGCTTCATAGAAGTGAAGTATGTAATAATTAGATTTATACCAAAACCGAATATGGGGTATATAGGTATATGTTCTTATTGTGTCTAGGTTTTGAAATCTGAAGATTTATTTTTTCCTGGTATGTATTGTGGTACTGTTAATACTAGATCTTACCTTCTTTTAAAAAGAGTGGCTCACTCCAGGAGATAGGATCTGGTGATGAACATTGCATTGGAATGGATCCCATTACCCCTGCAGAAGTACGAGAAGTTGTAAGACGTTACTGGGCGAACAACTCCCCTCTTGCACCTTTTTCTAAAATCAGGTCATCTGTATACACCAGACTACTTGCTGGGTAAAGGCAAGTATTTGTTTATGTATCTTTTTATATTTTCTCACTGTGCTATTGGAGTTTTATTTTCCGAAGGTACCTGGTACTTCTATCTGCCAAAGTGCAAGAGCTGAGTAAAATATGTACAAGTATATAATGCATCTGTCCATCATCATGAACTTCATTACCCATTCCATAAGATAATCATGTACATACAAACAAAGATTCTTAAGAATATTCAAAGCTAGAAAAGTTTTCCCCATGGCATCAATTTATTTGCATAAAAGCTATTGTATTTACAGGTACCCATGGTTACCAGTAGAATTTGAAGAGGTTCTGCTTGGTGCAATGATCAGATCCTAGCCTGTTATTAGAAAATATGCTTGATTATATTGAAGTATTTTCAAAGATAAAACATTTTAAAAGCCCTGGTAACTCTTCTTAATTTCTAAGGTGCTCCCGACTTACAACCATCCGCACATATGACTGGAAAAAATATAGATAGAAAAATATATGTAAATATAAAAATTACACTTGGTCATATGTCTGCCAGTGCTTACAGTTGTGTGCGTACAATAGAGAATGTTATATGATCCCAGCATTCTGTACATCACATCTCTCAGTTCTTGCTCCATTACCATTAAGTAAGTGCATGTTATTCAAGTGAATCTAACTAATTTTCATGCTGGATTGCACCATTTTTGCATTAAACCCCAAAGAACATGGTGAACAAGAGGAAAAACCCATCACATGTCAATAGATCAAGCATGAAGTCGAAGAAGGTGCTCGATTTAGAATTGAAAATGAAAGTAATCACCCAACATAAAGGAGAAAAAAGTTAATGTGATTGCATGTGATCTACAGCTGTCCCATTCAGTGGTCTCCACAACTTTAAAGGACAAAGAAATTACACTTGAAGCTGTGAAAGGTTCGGCAGGTATTAAGTCTACGATAATAACAAAGCAATGACAAGGGCCCATTCACGAAATCGAAAAGTTGTTGATGCTGTGGAAGGAAGATCTGATTAAAAAAATGTGTACCACTAACCTTACTAACAGT
This sequence comes from Panulirus versicolor, assembly GCA_032361705.1. Lineage (NCBI taxonomy): Eukaryota > Metazoa > Arthropoda > Malacostraca > Decapoda > Palinuridae > Panulirus > Panulirus versicolor. The sequence continues at coordinate 15,355 of JAUUDZ010123010.1, forward strand.
TCAGGCAAAGGCTAGAAGTCTTTTTGAGACTTTGGAGGAGCGTGCGGGAGAGGATTACATCAAGAACTTCACAGCAGTTTATGGTTGGTTCAATATATTTAAAAGAAGATATAGCATTCACAACATTCAAGTCACAGGTGAAGCAGCAATTGCTGATGAAAGAACTGCTGGAAAGTTCATTGAAAGTTTGGATGAATCAATTCGTGAACTAAAGAATCTTAAATAAAAGGTAAAAAGAAACTACAGAATCATATAATAAAGCTGGTTAATAGAAAATAAGATTATCGTGATAGAAGTTGAGTAGGATAAAAGAATATTGTACATGTATACAAACTCTACATCCGATGCTGACATACGTCCATTTTGAGATCTGACCAGTCAGTCTGAACAGAATTTGGACATATGTCACAGAGCATCTGTATTTACAATCTGTACTTGCCAAAGTTTTAAATGGATCAATGTGGTATGGGGATGGAATCTTGCCAAGCATCATCGTCTCAAAGAAGTACCTCCAAGCAGAGATAGTCATTGTTACCAAACATTCAGTTAACTTGTAGAAATTAAAGCACCAGTACACAGTCAGTGTAGGTTAGAAATTTACCAAGACACATTAGATCTCAGTTATCCAAGAGATAGGCCTGTAATAGAATAAATTATATTTAATAAAGAACTTGAACCTGAGAATCTATAAATTGTTATATGAAACTGATAATGGCTGTAAATTTTACAAAGTGAATAATAAATCTGATGAATGTATTGAGGTTGCGGAGACATCACCTTGCCCTGTACATTTGGGTGAGTGAAGCAACGGGCAATGAAAATGGGCTGAGAATGAAAATTATGCTCCTAATTTACTGCATTTTGAGCTACAATATCAGGAATCAGAGTTGCATATGACTGATTTGACTTCTTTATTAATCCCACTCTAATGGATATACTTTTGACCAAAATGAATAGGACCATATAAAGATTGTGGGAGATATGGAGCTTGCAAGAATCTCTTCAAGATGTAGATGGAAGAATACATGTGTTAGTGAATTGTACGTGTTTCTTGCATTAACTATGCTTATACCTCTTATATAAAAAAAGGTAATCAAACTGATTATTGGAGGATAGACCATTTATTCAGATGGAATTTTATGGAAAACTTATGTGGTACTTCCATTTTCTCAGAACACCATGGTTTGTGGACTGTGATATTGACGGGATGAAGGGATGAAATAAACATTTCAAAGTAAGGCCTGTTTTCATTGATCAGATCAAAAAATTTAAGATTCTTTATCCATTTATAACCTTGGTTATTGATGGATATAACAAACTACCAAAAAATGTACATAAAATTTTTAAAATAATAATATGGATTGTGAAATTATATAATTTTGTGGGAAGTATATCATTGTATATATTACTTTATAGAAAGTGAATTTATCTCAATTTTGAAAATATTTTACAGTTGAAGTAAAAAGAATGAAAATAAATATTAGCTATAAATTAACTGGATGGACCTTTTTTCATGCTTGTTCATCGTTTCCCACATTAGTGAGGTAGTGTCATGAAGACGAAGAAAAGGCCTCATTCACTCACATCCATTGTCTAGTTGTCACATGTTATGCACCAAAACCACAGTCCCCTATGCACAACCAGGCCCCACAGACCTTCCTATGATTTCACATGCCTCGGTTCAGTTCATTGACAGCATATCTCCCCCAGTATATCACATTACTACAATCAACTCTTTCCCATACACACCTTTCGCCCTCCTGCTTGTTCAGGCCCCATCAAATCAAAATACTTTTTACTCCCTCCTTCCATCACCAGTTTGGTCTCCCCCTTCCACTTCTGACACAAAAATCCTCTTTGTCAACATCTCCTAACACATTCTTTTCCTGAGTCCATACCA
>JAUUDZ010123121.1:0-32364 GCA_032361705.1 Panulirus versicolor
GGAGGAAGTTGCGACTTGTATCTTCTTTTGATTTTATTGATTGTGGACCAGACCTGACTTACTGGTGTGTCCTTGTTCACCGTAGAGACGAAGCCGCGCCAGGAGTCTCGGTTGGCTTGTTTGATAGTTCTTGCCTGAGCCCTTGCAAGTTTGAATGAAATAAAATTATTATCTGAAGGCTCGTTGTCGAAAGTCCTGTATCACCTATTGCGCTCACAGTGCATTTCGGCAATCTTGTGTCTGCCAAGGAACTCTATGCTTTGTGGAAATTGTAGAAACCTTAGGTATAGTTCTCAGCAGCCCTCAGCATGGTGGATGTAACCTTGAGAACTTTTGCATCACTGTCACCATGTATCAAAGACGCTTTGCCTTGTATATGACACCCAGTCTGCTTTCTTATAGTTAAATTTAGGCTGAGACGAGACGGGTGGGTAATAAATACTGTCGCATGAATAAGAAAGACAGATCGGGAAATGGCCACTTCCTAGGGAGTCGTTATAAATACCCCAGGTGGTGTCGTTTATTATATCCAAAGATGACAAGGATAAATCAGTTGCTGAGATATTGCCAGTCCAGTCATCTACATGAGTTCCACTACCAACGTTCAGAAGAGCGAGGTTGACATTGATCATAAGATTAACCATTTGTTCCCCCGTAGCGTCTGCCCTGACACCTCATCACTGATACTGATGATCATTGAAATCTCCTAAAACTACTTTACTGTGAGGTAATTGATTAACAAGCAGATTCAACTCATCATTATCAAGTGCATTGGAACCGGAACAATATATTGAACAGATGGCCAGGTATATGCTAGTAAATTTTGCTCTACATGCAACAGCGTCCAGAGTAGAATTTAAAGTCACTCCTGTGTGAGGTAAACTTTGGTGTACATAGATAGCTACCCCACGATTCTCGTCACTTCTATACGAGCGATAGCTATCTAAAACGCAACAGTCTTCGACTGTGCCGTTTAGAAGAGTCTCTTGATCACGGCTGGCCAATACAGTGCAAGTAACAGTTGTAGTTGTGCTTGCTTATGCCTAAGACCTCTACAGTTCTACTGGATGATATTGAACGTGTTAGTTTTAGAGTTATTTAACTGACCAGTTTTCTTAGCAGGTTTATGTCGGGAATTGGGCGAGTCCCCAAGGATACATGATCGGTCCCTGGAAGTGGATTTTCTGGCTTCCATCAATTCTATGTCCTACAACGAAGAGGACTTGTGAATCACATACCTCCTTGGTGGAAGCACTTGAACGATGACGCGTGACGCAGTTTTCACGAGTTGAGTCAAGTTTAAAAATTCGTAAGTTTTGTTCTCTTTGTTATCTTTAGGGTGGGGAAAGAATGTGATATTGGTACAGGATTTGTTGTGGGCTTCGGTTGGAGAATTAGGTGTAGGGTTAGATGGAGCTGGGTTCTTGGTACTGACGGTCAGCGTGTCAGACAACGAGCTTGCGTCGAGATTGTTCGCATAACAGACTTACATTTCAGAGTCGACGCGTAGGATTCTTTAGGTTTTGGAGTCTCACGAGACTCCTTAACCCTCCTCCTAGCCTCGCCATATGAGATGTTGCTTTGTGTCTTAACTGTGCACACTTCTTTCTCAAACTGGAACCAGGGACAGGCCCGGTCCGAGCTTGGGTGGTTGCCATTACAGTTAACACACATCTCCTGCTAGTCGTACAATCCTCCGCTGTGTGACCCTCCGCAGCATATATTATGCAGAAAGAGTGTAAGACTTTAAAGGGTGACCAAATTTCTGGCATTTAAAACAACGTAGGGGATTTGGAATGTATGGGCGAACTTGTCATCGCATGTAGCCAATCGAGATATCATCCGGTAGACGAGATTTTCCGAATGTTAGATTTATCAGGGGAGTTCTACACCGTTCGCTATTGATGAATTTAGTAATGTACCTGGCAGCGATAACGTCCTCGTTTGCCAGTTCCTTCACAATGTCGTCCTCTGACATATCCATGACATCAGTGCAGTGGATGCCTCCCCTGCATGAATTCATGGAAACTGGTATCGAGACCACGTCATGAGTATGGAACTTCGTCAACTTTAGCAGTTCCGCCACCTGATTCGTCGACTTCACTTTAATAAGCAAATCACCACTAGCCAGTTTCCTTACCGTTTCAACAGGCCCAGACCATTCATCAATAACCTTCCTGATTAGGAAGGGATCGAGGGAGGCGAGGGTCGTTGCTCCGGTCGCACGGGCAAAACAAAATCAGCATTTTTATTTTTAATAGAAGGTCCGTCACTACTATCCCCTACGGGACCAGTAGATGGCTTACCTGAGTCCATCCTATAGGGGCCTAACCCCAAAATCTGGGGTGGCAAACCACCCCAGATAGCGGATATAAAAAGCTAGCTACCTCCTCAAAAAAAGATCAGGCAATTGTTTTATGCAGAAAAAGGTTTCAGGACGAAGCCGGTCGCACAAAGGCCAGGCGCAGTTCTCCTGCGGACACCCGTCAATGAAAGATTGATTTTGCATAAAACAACCTTACAGAAAAGATATTGATGAACAATAACTTTCAAAAAACCTTCAAAACAAAGCTAGGGTAGCGACAACGCAGGGAGGAATAGCTACAAACTAGCTCTGAAAAAACGGCAACAGCTCCGTACACGTCGTTAGCTGGTGCGCGATGCCGACCGTCTAATGAGTGAACATGTCCACCCACCATACTGCCAACCCAAGTAGGAGGAGCCTAACACCGAAGCCAATCCCGCTACAGAGAACAACCCACGAACCAACTTACATTATTTTCATTAATTGTTTCTCTGAGGAAGGTCATCAATTTGTCAATAGTACTCGAGCTGTTCCCGAGTTCATTGACATTGTTAAAACATGTTTTTCTTGTAATAATCTATTAAGTATATCTGGGGATGACAAGATGAGTCAATTGCCGAGATATTGCTAGTGCGGTCGTCTACATGAGTTCCACTACCATCGTTCAGAAGAGTGAGGTTGGCAAGGATCATAAAAATACTTCCCCACTGATAAGGATGAATATTGAAGTCTCCTAAAGCTACTTTACGGTGAGGTAATTGATTAACAAGCTAATTCAAGTCATCATTATCAAGTGCATTGGAACCGGAGCAATATATTGAACATATGGCTAAGTAAGGTTTATCAAATTTAACTACATGCGACAGCGTCTAGAGTAGAATTCAAAGTCAATCGTGTGTGAGGTAAACTTTGGTGTACATAGCTAGCTACCCCAATATTCTCGTCTCTTCTATACGAGTGGTAGCTATCTAAAACGGAACAGTCTTCGACTGTACCGTTTAGAAGGGTCTCTTGTAAACAGATCACGGCTGGCCTACACAGTGCAAGAACAGTTGTAGTTGTGCTTGTTTATGCCTAAGTCCTCTACAATTCCGCTGAATGATATTGAACTTGTTGGTTTAGAGTTATTCAACCGACCAGCTTTCTTAGCCCATTTATGTCGGGAGTTGGGCGAGTCCCCAGGGAACATGAACAGTCCCTGGATTTGGATTGTCTGGCATTCGTCAATTCAATGTCCTCCAACGAAGAGGACCTCTGAACCACAGGCGTCCTTGTTGGAGGTACCGGAAAAATAAAGTGCAACGTATCTTTTTTCCAAGTTTAGTCAGATTTACAGAGATATTAGTTTTGTTCTCTTTCTTTTCTTTAAGATGGAGAGAGGATGTGGTAATGGCATAAGATTTCTTATGGACTGTAGATGGAGGATTAGGTGGAGGTGTAGGGTTAGATGGAGCTGGGTATTTGGAACTAACGGTCGGCGTGTCACAAGGAGTCTGCGTCAAGATTGTTCGCATAATCGCCTTACATTTCCAAGCCGACGCGTAGGAATTCATCAGGTTTAGGGGTCTCACAAGACTCCTTCACCCTCCTCTTAGCCTCATCATATGAGATGTTATTATGCACCTTGACTGCACAGACTTCATTCTGAAACTAGAACCGGGGACAGGTCCGGTCCCAGCTTGTGTGGTTGCCATCGCACTTAACGCACATCCTTTTAGTCGTACAATCCTCAGCGGTATGACCCTCCACAGCACATTTCCCTCCTGCATTTAGAAGAAAGAGTGTAACACTTTAAAGGGCGGCCAAATTGCTTGCATTTAAAGCAATGTAAGGGATTCGAAATGTAGGGACGAACTTGACATCGCATGTAACAACTAGAGATATTGTCCGGCAGCCGACTTTCCCGAAGCTGAGGTTAATTAGGGGAGTTCTACGCCGTTCACCATAAGACGAATATGGTGATGAACCTTGCAGCGATAATGTCCTCGTTTGCTAGTACCTTCACAAGGTCGTCCTCTGACATATCCATGACATCAGTGCGGTAGATGACTTCTCTGCATGAATTCATGGAAATGTGTATCTAGACCACAACGTAATGAAAATGGAATTTCGTCAACTTAAGTGGTTCCGCCACTTATTTCGTCGACTTTTGAGCAAATCACCACTAACCAGTTTCCTGACCGTTTCAACATGCCCAGACCAACCATCAATGACCTTGATTAGGAAGGGATTGAGGGAGGCAAGAGTCGTTGCTCCAGTCGCGTTTCTAATTTTTATGGAGGGTCCCATAACCCTAGCCTCACCGCGGTCAGTAAATGGCTTACCTGGGTTCATCCTATAGGAGCCTAACCCCAAAATCTGGGGTGGCAAACCACCCCAGATAGCGGGTGTAAAAAGCTAGCTACCTCCTCAAAAAAGATCAGGCAATTATTTTATGCAGAAAAAGGTTTCAGGACGGAGCCGGTCACACAAAGGCCAGGCGGAGTTCTCCTGCGGACACCCGTCAATAAAATATCGATTATGCATAAAACAACCTTATGAAAAGATATTGATGAACAATAACTTTCAAAGACCTTCAAAATAAAGCAAGGGAGGAATAGCTACAACCTAGCTCTGAAAGAACGGCAACATCTCCGTACAGGTCATTAGTTGGTAAGAAACTGTGGTTGGAACAGCTACGAATGCACATTGCCCTGCGCAATGTCACTGCGCATGCAGTTATGGCTACCGCTGCTAGGGAGCAGTGGTGGCTTGCCTGACTGGCATCTCTATGTTTATCCTGATCCCAGCCCTAAGCATACTGACAAATAGCAAAGTATTGCATTAAGTTTAAAAAACATTTCCTTTGTAAACACTTCACCGAGTGAAAAACACCCATATAAACACTGCTCTACAGTTAAAAAACAATGAACGTACAAGGCTACCAGAAGCAGCACTTCACACATATTTAACACTAATAAACATTCGACACCAAATTTAGATATATGTGAATATTCCAAAGAAAGCATTGAAGGTTAACAGAATTTAGAAAAGCTGAAAATAAAGAGTTGATCATGGCATTCTAAACGAAACCAAAATGGTATCCCAGCTAGGAGCAGTGTAATCCTTCCTACGTATTGATACGCGGAATAAAAGCTCATGGAAGCCCCACTTGTCAAGGAACACGCACAGAAACATTGCCGTAGTGCTAAGCAAAGTCTGACTTACCGAAAACACGAGTAGACACTACGACATCAGGCAACACAGACTTGAAATACAGAGCGTAAGAACAGATCCCTCTTGGGAGACGAGACATATGAGACTGCAAATGGCTACCGTGCTAAGAGAGAAACAGATACAAAGAAGCGCAATTAAAAGACTTTGTCATACTAATTTTTGAGATGTTGCAGTAGCGCCATCTGGAAGAGCAGTTAAGAACTATTAGAAAACGGGAAATATAACCTTAACTACCAGAGAAAACGGGAAACGTAAAGGTAATTCTAAGATATTTAAATCTGCCATAATTTCTGCGGGGAATAAGTTCTTTGTTCTACTTTGTATGGTATAATGTTATGTTTTGCTTTTGCAATGGAAAACTTAATATAAACTTGACATTTAGTTGAATAATACAGAATTTTCTTTAGGGTTAAGAACCATATATCTTTTCTTATTTTCGTTTTGCCAGTGCTAATATGAATAGGTAATTATGTTTATAAGACCTGAGCCTATCTTCCATTTGTGCTGGCAATTTATCGTAATTTAGATTTCCCTAATACTCTCTTATTTCACCTCATTCTTAGATATGGTGATAAAAGGAAACAAATGATAGTGTGATATTTCTTTGGTGCAATATAGTATTAGTATACATCAGAACACATTTTGTTTTCATCTTGTGGTAGACTGTATGTACATGCATACACACATACATGCAGTAATACAAAATAGGATATCAAAGTATAACTGCCTGACATGCATGCATATTGAAATTTGCATGCAAACACAATCAGTCATAAATCTGCTTAAAATATAAACACTGACAGTAATACATCATAGTCTATAAAGAATTCAACAGTGTATTGTTCATGGATGTGAAATAGTTATAAAGTCTTACAAAGTAAGATAATTCTTTCAGAGTATAACAACCTGATATGCAAGAGTATTTCTATCTACATGGAAATATATTCAGTCATACTCATTGAAAATGAAAACACAGGCAGTAATATGCAGTCAGTCAATATTTCATAAAAAAATTTCAAAGCGAAATATGGGATCTTGCAAACAAACACACAAAGATGAAACAAGAGAACACATGTAATTGAGGTAAATCAATCTTATACTGTCTGCCTGACAGTAAGTGCCAAATACAACACCTGTTGATAACATCTGAAACGGTGCAACACTGATATCAAAACAACTCAAATGAGACCCATATGGTGATAAAAAAAAAATCAAGTCATTGCTCATAAATGTATAATTGTGAATTGTTGAGAACAAATATATATTTTTTTTTGTATCTCCAAAATGTTCAAACTTCTCTATCTCTTTTCGATGTTATGTAATACCCTCTTTCTAATGAAAATTAAAATGCTTTGTACTTTTGGGAACACAGGTCTATCTTTGTATTTACGATTTTCTTTTAGCAAAATTTCATAAATATTGGCAAACATTATCCCTCTTATAACCACCGTTTCCATATTGCACCGAAACATTTGCTCCAATTCCTTCATATAATTTATTTTTGCTTTTTTGGTACAGTATGTGTGCCAAAGTTACCCATACTTTCTCCTTTATGAATACCCGTAATTTTGTGCTAAAGGCTTGTCGAATAGAGCAATGTTTTTCTATGAATATTTGTGGTATATGCATACAACTATACATAGTGTTATTATCCTTTGTGGATGAAAAACGATCTTACTCCCATACCATCAATTCTACAAAGTTCGACTACTGGCATTCATCCTCATTCACTATCCTAGCAATCAAAATGTACCTCGGACATTTCAGTTGGACAAGGTGTAATACCTATAAAGCCTGAGGTAGGTGAAGGGTGCAAGAGGTTAATGTAAACCATTGAACCAAAAGCTGCTGTACGGTTAAGTATCTGAGCAGCAAAATATATTTTTAACTGAACACTGCTGATAATTATTCAAATAGGTTACAATTATGCCACACGATTCCCCCATTACAGTATTCGCATGAATACTCCTACCACTATGGATTTGTCCTTCTCGTAAGCAAGATATAGATACACTCCATCATTCGTCAGCAGCAAAGTTGGCAGATACTCAAATTATTAATTTCTCTCTTTACTAATGACTCCTCGTTCGTATGACACTGCTGCGCTGCTGTGTGTTGGTGGGAGGTTCGACATATAATACAGCATAAAAACAATAGACATGTAATCGAACACAATCAACCGTTCAAATATTCATTGTAATCGCTATCAAACGTTAATCATTCCATTCAGCTGGAAAGACTAAAATTTGTTGGTGGCACGAACAACCTTTCATAAGTGTAAATGAATCATAAACATACATATATTTTCCTCTACATATCGTATAGGTATACACTGTCCTCTGCTTACTATTGACACTTATGTTCATTAAGCAATGATAGACCTATCAATATATAAAGACTAAAGGAAATTCAATTTTTAGGTAAAATTTAATGCAACGTCCAGCTTACAAAGTTCCCGAAGGGATTTTATCAAAACCCCTTTAGCGGCACCAAAGGCCATTACAGGGGCATGGCGAGATCTTGAGGGAAAAGAAATTGGAGGTTTACTTTAAAGCCTGTTTGGCGGCGCCAAAGGCCATAAGAGTAGCACGGCGGATCCAGAAATAGTGAGGCAAATTAAAGGTTTAATTCATAGCCCCTTTGGCGGCTCCAAAGGCAGTTAGAGGGGAGTGGCAGCACCCAAAAATAATGAGGCAAATTGAAGGTTTATTTCAAAGCCCTTTTTTCGGCGATAAAGTATATTACAGGGGCTTGGTGGCATCAAGAAGAAAATCGATAAATTGAAGATTAACTTTAAAGCCCCTTTGGCGGCGCCAAAGTCTTTTAGAGTGGCGTGAAGGCATCCAGAATTAAAGAGGCAAATTGAAAGTTTATCTAATGCACCTTTTGCGGCGCTAAAGGCCAAAATAGGGGCATACCGGCATCCACACTCCATTAGAGAGGCTTGGTGGAGTCCAAAAGTAATGAAGCAAAATAATGGTTTAATCTAAAACCACTTTGGCGGCGCCAAAGACCATTGGAGTGGCATGGCGGCATCGAGAAATAATGAGGCAAATTGAAGGTTTATTTTAATGCCCCTTTGGCGGCGCCAAACGCCATTAGAGTGGCGTGGTGGCATCCAGAAATAAAGAGGGAAATGGAAGGTTCAATTCAAAATCACTTTAGCGGCGCGAAAGGCCATTACAGGGGCATAGCGGCATCCAGAAGGAGAGAGACAAATTGATGATTTACTTTAAAGCCCCTTTCTCGGCCCCAAAGGCCATTAGAGTGGCACAGCGACATCCAGAAATAAAGAGGTAAATATACTGATTAAGTTAAAGCCCCTTTGGCGGAGCTAAAGGCCATTACAGGGCATGACGGCATCCATAGGAGAGCGTCAAATTGAATGTTTACTTTAAAGCCCATTTAGCGGCACCAAAGACCATTAGAATAGCGTGGCGGCATCCAGAAATAAAGAAGCAAATTTACGGATTAAGTTAAAGCCCCTTTGGCGGCGCCAAATGCCATTACAGGGGCATGGTGCCATCCAGAAAGAAAGCGACAAATTGAAGGTTTACTTTAAAGCCCCTTTGGCGGGGCCACACTCCATTAGAGCGGTGGGGCGGCGTCCAAAAGTTTAATTCAAAGTCCCTTTGGCGGCGCCAAAGGCCATTAGAGTTGCATGGTGTTATCCGAAAATGATGAAGCAAATTGAGGGATTATTTATAGCCCTTTTTGCGTCGACAAAGGGCATAACACGGACATAGCGGCATCCAGAGGGAAAGAGACAAATTGGAGGCTTACTTTAAAGCCCCTTTAGATGTACCACATTTCATTAGAGTGGCTTGGCGGCGTCTGAAGTAATGAGGCAAAATAAAGGTTTAATTTAGAATCCCTTTGGCGGCACCAAAGGCCATTAGAGTGGCATGACGAAATCTAGAAATAATGAGACAAACTGAAGGTGTATTCTAAAGACCCTTTACCGGCATCCAGAGGGAAATAGATAAATTGAAGGCTTACTTTAAAGCCCCTTTTTGCGGTGGCAAAGGTCAGTAGAGTGGCGTGGAGGCATCCAGAAATAAAGACGCAAATTAAAGGTTTCATTTAAAAGCCCATTTGGCTTCGTCAAAGGCCATTAGAGGGGCATAGTGGCATCAAGAGTAAAGAGAAAGATATGAGGTTAACTTGAAATCGCCTTTGCCGAAGCCAAAGGCCATAAGTCTGGCGTGGCGGCATCCAGAAATAATAAAACAAATTGAAATCTTAATCTAAAGCCCCTTTGGCGGCGCCAAGAGGGAAAGAGATAAATTAAGGTTTACTTTAAAGCCTCTTTGGCGGTGCCAAACGCCTTCGGAGTGGTGTGGCGGGATCCAGAAATAAAGAGACAAATTAAAGGTTTCATTTAAAGCAAATTTAGCAGCGCCAAAGGCCATTAGAGTGGCGTGGCAACATCCAGAAATGAATTGGGTATTTGAAGGATTAATCTAAAGCCCTTAGGCTACGCCATAGGTCATTACAGGGGCATAGCGGCATCCAGAAATAATGAAACAAATTGAAGTCCCAGTTCAAAGCCTCTTTGGCGGCGCCAAAGGCAGTTAGAGGGAAGTGGCGGCATCCAGAAATAATGATGCACATTGAAGGTTTCATTTAAAGTCCCTTTGGCATCGCTAAAGGCCATTACAGGAGCACAGCGACATCCAGAATGAAAGAGAAAAATGTAAGATTTACTTTAAAGCCCTTCGGCGGAGCCAAAGGCCATTAGAGTCATGTGGCGGCATCCAGAAATAATGAAGTAATTTTAAGGTTTAACTTAAAGCCCCTTTAGCGGCGGCAGAGACCATTACAAGGGAATAGCGGCATCTATAAGGAGAGAGACAAATTGAAGGTTTACTTTAAATTTAAGCCATTTTGGCGGAACCAAAGGCCAATAGAGTGGCGTGCCAGTATTCGGAAATAAAGAGGGAATTTGAAGGATTAATCTAAAGCCCCTTTTGCGGCGCCATAGGTCATTACAGGGGCATAGCGGCATCCAGAGAGAAAGAGAAAAATATAAGGTTTATTCTAAGCACCTTTGGCGGTGCCAAAATCCATTAGAATGGCGTGGCGGCATCTGGAAATAATGAGGCAAATGGAAAGTTTAATTTAAATCCCCTTTGGCGGCGCCAAAGGCTATTAGAAGGGCATAACAGCATCTAAAGGGAAAGACAAATTGAAGATTTATCTTAATGCCCCTTTGGCGGCACCAAAGGCCATTAGAGTTGCGTGGCAATATTTAGATATACAGAAGCAAATTAAAAGTTAAATTCAAAGTCCCTTTGGCGGAGTCATAGGATATTAGAGAGGCATAGCGGCGTCCAGAGGGAAAGAGAGAAAGAGATGTTTTACTTTAAAGCCTCTTTGCCGGCGCCAAAGACCATTAGAGTGGCATGGCGGTATTTAGAAAAAAAATCAAATTAATGTTTTAAGTTAGAGCCTGTTTGGATACAACAAAGCCCATTACACAGGCATAGCAGCGTCCAGAGGGAAATACACAAATTGAAGGTTTAGTTCAAAGCCCCTTCGTCGGCGTTAAAGGTCATTACAGGGGCAGGGCGGCATCCATAAGGAAAGAGACAAATTGAAGGTTTACTTTTAAGCCGCTTTGGCGGCGCTGAAGGCCATTTGAGTGGCGTGGCGGCAGCCAGAAATGAAGAGGGAATTTGAGGAATTAATTTAAAGCCCCTTTCGCGGCACCATAGGCCATTACAGGGGCATAACGGCATCCAGAGAGGAGATAAATTGGAGGTTTACTTCAAAGCCCCTTAGGCAGTACCAAAATCCATTAGTGTTGCGTGGTGGCATCCAAATATAAAACGGCAAAGTGAGGGGTTTCATTTAAAGCCCATTTAGTGGCACCAAAGGCCATTACAGGGCCATAACGGCTTCCAGAGTTAAAGAAAAAAATGTAAGGTTTACTTTAAAGCCCATTTTCGGAGACAAATGCCATTAGAGTCGCGTAACGGCATCCATAAATAATGAAAAAAATTGAAGGTTTAATTCAAAGCCCCTTTAGCGGCGCCAAAGTCCATTACAGGGGACAAGTGGCATGCATAAAGAGAGAGACGAATTGAAGTTTTATTTCAAAGCCTTTTTTGCGGCGCCAAAGGACATTAGAGTGGCGTGGCGACATCCAGAAATAGATAGGGAACTTGAAGGATTAATTAAAATCCCCTTAGGCGGCAACATGGGCCATTACAGGGCATAGCGGCATTCAGTGTGAAAGAGAAAAATGTAAAGTTTACTTTAAAGCCCTTTTTGCGGAGCCAAAGGCAATTATTTGGCCTGGCGGCATTCAGAAATAATCAAACAAATTTAAGTTTTAATCTAAAGCATCTTTGGCGGCACCAAAGGCAGTTATAAAGTCCCCTTAGCGGTGCCAAAGGTCATTACAGGGGCTTAGCGGAATCCAAAGGGAAAGAGAGAAATTGAAGGTTTACTTTATATCTCTTTGGCGATGGCAAAGGCCAAAAGAGTGGCGTTGCCGCAGCAAAAAATGAAAATGGAAATTGAGGGTTTCACTTAAAGCCCCGACGGCACCAAGAAATAATTACGCAAATTAAAGGTTAATCATAAAGTCCCTTTATCGGCGCCAAAGGCCATTACAGGGGCAAAGCGGCATCAGAGTGAGGGAAAAATGTAAGGTTTATTTTAAATCCCCTTTGACGGAGTCAAAGGAAATATGAATGACGTGGCGCCATCCAAAAATAATGAAACAAATTGAGAGTTTATTTTAAAGCCCCTTTGGCGGCGCCAAAGGCTGTTAGAGGGACGTGGTGGCATCCAGAAATGATGAGGTAAATTGAGGGTTTTTTAAAACCCCTTTAGCGGCGCCAAAGGCTATTACAGAGGCATAATAACATCTACAGGGAAAGAGGCAGATTCAAGCTTTACTTTACTGCCCTTCTGGCTGCGCCACAGTCCATTAGAGTGGAGTGGCAGCATTCAGATATATAGAGACAAATTAAAGGTTCAATTTAAAGCACCTTTAGTGGCGTCAAAGGCCATTACAGGGGCAGAGCAGCATCCAGAGGGAAAGAGACGAAGTGAAGTGTGGCCTGGCGGTATTTAGAAAGGAAGAGGCAAATCGAAGGGTAAATTTAAAGACCCTTTGCTGGCACCAAAGCCTATTACACAGGCATAGTGGCATCCAGAAAGGAAGGAGACCAATTGAAGGTTTGATTTAACGTCCCTTCGTCGACGCTAAAGCCATTATAGGGACATAGTGGCATACATTAGGAAAGACAAATTGAAGGTTTACTTTAAAGTCACTTTGGCGGCGCCAAAGGCCATTAGAGTGGCGTGGCGGCAGCCTGAAATGAAGAGGGAATTTGAAGGATTAATTCAAGCCCTTTGTCGGCGCCTTAGGCCATTACAGGAACAAAGCGGGATCCAGAGTGAGAGAGATAAGTGTAAGGTTTACTTTAACGCCCCTTTGGCGGAGCCAAAGGCCTAGCGGCATCCAGAAATAATGAAACAAATCAAAGTTCTAACTCAAAGCCTCTTTGGCGGCAACAAAGGCAATTAGAGGGTGTGGCGGCATCCAGAAATAATAAAGGAAATTGGAGGTTCAATTAAGCTCCTTTGGCCGCGTCAAAGGCCATTACAGGGGCATATCGGCATTTAGAGGGAAAGAGAAAAATTGAAGGTTCACTTCAAAGCCCCTTTGGCGGTGATAAACGCCATTAGAGTGGCTTGGCGGCAACCAGAAATAAGGAGGCGAATTAAGGGTTTAATTTAAAGCCCCTTTGGCGGTGTTAAAAGCCATTACAGAAGCATAGCGGCATCTAGAGTGAAATAGAAAATTGTAAGGTTTATTTTGAAACCCATTTAGCGGAACCAAAGGCCATTAGAGTCGCGTGACAGCATCTAGATATAATGAAGCAAATGAAGGGTTAATTTAAAACCCCTTTAACGGCGCCAAAGGCCATAACAGGGGAATAGTGGCATGTAAAAGGAAAGAGACAGAGTGAAAGTTTACTTTAAAGGCACTTTGGTGGCGCCAAAGGCCATTAGAGTGACGTTGGGGCAGCCAGGTATATGGAGGAAATTTGAAGGAGTAATCTAAAGCCCCTTTGGCGGCGCCATAGGTCATTACAGGGGCATAGCGGTATTCAGAGTGAAACAGAAAAATGTAAGGTTTACTTTAAACCCATTTGGCGGAGCCAAAGACCATTAAAGTGGCGTGTCGGCATCCGGAAATAAAGAAACAAATTGAAGTTTTAATTTAACGCCCCTTCGGCGGCGTCAAAGAGAGTTAGAGGGGCGTGACGGCATCCAAAAATAATCAGGGAAATTGAAGGTTTAATTTAAAGTCCCTTTGGGGGCATAGTGGCATCGAGAGTGAAAGAGAAAAATGTAAGGTTTACTGTAAGCCTCTTTCGCGGAGCCAAAGGCCATTAGAGTCGCGTGGAGGCATCCAAAAATTATGAAGCAAATTTAAGGTTTAATCTAGAGCCCCTTTAGCGGCGCCAAAGGCCATTAGAGTCTCGTGGAGGCATCCAAAAATTCTGAAACAAATTTAAGGTTTAATTTAAAGCCCCTTTAGCGCGCCAAAGGCCATTACATGGGAATAGAGGTATACATAAGGAAAGAGACAAATTGAACGTTTACTTTAAAGCCATTTTGGCAGCGCCAAAGGCCATTAGAGTGGCGTGAGGAGAAACAAAACTAAAGAGAGAATTTGAAGGAGTAACTTAAAGCCCTTTCGCTGCGTCATAGGCCATTACAGGGGTATAGCGGCATCCATAGTGAAAAAGAAAAATGTAAGGTTTCCTTTAAAGCCCCTTTGGCGGAGCCAAAGACCATTAGAGTGGCGTGGCGGCATCTAGAAATAATGAAACAAATTGAAGTTTTGATTTAAAGCCCCTTTGGCGGCAGCAAAGGCAGTTAGAGGGGCGTGATGGCATCCAAAACAATCAGGGAAATTGAAGCTTTAATCTAAAGTCCCTTTGACGGCGCCCAAGGCCATTACTGGAGAATAGCGGCATCCAGAGTAAAAGAGATAAATTGGAAGTTCTCTTTATAGCCCTTTGGCGATGTCAAAGGCCATAAGAGTGGCGTGGCGGAATCGAGAAGTAAATGGGTAAATTGAAGGTTTTATTTAAAGCCCCTTTGGCGGCGCCAAAGATCATTACAGACACATAGCGGCATCCAGAGTGACATAAAAATGTAATGTTTACTTTAAAGACCCTTTGGCGGAGCCAAAGACTATTAGAGTGCGTGGCGGCATCTAGAAATTATGAGGCAAATTAAAGGTTTAGTTTAAGGCACTTTTAGCGACACCAAAGGCCATTACAGGGAATAGTGGCATGCATAAGAAAAGAGAAAAATCGAAGGTTTACTTTGAAAGTACCTTGGCGGCGTCAAAGGCCATTACAGGGGAATAGTGGCATGCAGAGGGAAATAGATAAATTGAAGATTTACTTTAAAGCCCCTTTAGTGGTGTCAATGGCCATTAGAGTGGAGCAGCTGCATCCAGAAATAAAGAGGGAATTTGAAATATTGATATTGGCAGCTCCATAGTCCATTACAGGAGTATAGCGGCATCCCAGATTAAAAGAGAAAAATGTAAGGTCTACTTTAAAGGCCATTTGGGGGAGCCAAAATCCATTACAGTGGCTGTCGGCATCCAGCAATAATGAAACAAAATGACGTTTTAAGTTAAAGCCCCTTTGGCGGCGTTAAAGGCAGTTAGAGGAACGTGGAGGCATCCAGAAATAATGAGGCAACGTAAAGGTTTAATTTAAATCCCCTTTGGCGGCACCAAAGGCTATTACACGGACTTAACAGCATCCAGAGGGAGACAAATCGAAGGTTTACCTTAATGCCGACAAAGGGCACCTTTGATTGCGTCAAAGACAGTTAGAGGGCGTGACGGCATCCAGAAGTAATGATGCAAATTAAAGGTTTTGTTTCAAGCCCCTGTAGCGGCACCAAAGGCAATTACATGGGCATAGGAGCATACAGATGGAAAAAGATAAATTGAAGATTTATTTTAAAGCCCCTTTGGCGGAGCCAAAGGCCATTAGAGTGGAATGGCTGCATCCAGAAATAATGAAACAAATTGATATTTCAATTCAAAGCCCCTTTGGCGCCGCCAAAGGTAGTTAGAGGGGCGTGGCGGCATCAAGAAATAATAAGGCAATTTAAAGGTTTAGTTTAAGCCCCTTTACCGGCGCCAAAGGCCATTACAGGGGAATAGCGGCATCCATAAGGAAAGATACGAAGTGAAGGTTTAATGTAAAGCCCCTTTAGCTGCGCCAAAGGTCATTACAGGGGCATAGCGTTATCCAGAGAAAAAGATATAAATTAAAGGTTTACTTTAAACCTGCTTTGGCGGTGCTAAAGACCATCAGAGTGGCCTGGCAGCATCCAGAAATGAATAGGTAAATTGAAGGATTAATCTAGAGCCCCTTAAGTAGCATTATAGTCCATTATAGGGGCATATCGGCATCCGTAATGAGAGAGAAAACTGAAGGTTTCATTCAAAACCTCTTTGGCAGAGCCAAAGGCCATTAGAGTGGCGTGGCGGCATCCAGAAGTACTGAAGCAAATTGAAGGTTTAATCACAGACCCTTTGGCGACGCTGAAGGCAATTACAGGGGCATAGCGGCATCTAGAGGGAAACCGATAAATTGAAGGTTTAATCTAAAGCCCCTTTGGCGGCGCCAAAGGCCATTAGATTGTCTTGGCGGCATCCATAAATAAAGAGGACATTGGACGGTTTAATAGAAAGCCCCTTTAGTGGCGCCAAAGGGTATGACAGATGCATAGCGGCATGCAGAGTGAAAGAGAAAAATTTTAGATTTCCTTTACAGCCCCTTTGGCGGATCCAAAGGCCATTAGAGTGGCATTTCGATATCCAAAAATGAAGACGCAAATTGAAGGTTTCATTTATAGCCCTTTTGGGGGCCAAAAGTCATTATGGGGACATAGCGGCATCTAGAGTAAGAGAAAAAGTTAGGTTTACTTGAAAGCTCTTTTCACGGAGCCATTAGGGTTGGGTGGCGGCATCCAGAAATAATGAAGGAAAATGAAGGTTTAATTTAAAGCCCCTTTAGGGGCACCAAAGGCCATTACATGGGAATAGCGGCATCCATAAGGAAAGAGACAAATTGAAAGTTTACTTAAACGCCCTTTTGGCGGCGCCATAGGCCATTATAGGGATATAGTGGCATCGAGAGTGAAAGAGAAAAAGGCAAGTATTACTTTAATGCCCCTCTGGGGGAGCCAAATTCCATTAGTGGCTTGGTAGCATCCAAAATTAATGAAACAAATTGAAGTTTTAAGTTAAAGCACCTTTGATTGTGTCAGACATTTAGAGGGGCGTGATGGCATCAAGAAGTAATGATGCAAATTAAAGGTTTTGTTTAAAGCCCCTTTAGCGGCGCCAAAGGCAATTACATGGGCATAGGAGCATGCAGATGGAACAAGATAAATTGAAGGTTTACTTTAAAGCCCCTTTGGCGGTGGCAAAGGCCATTAAAGTCCCGTGGCGACATTCAGAAATAGAGGGAAATTGAAGGTTTCATTTAAAGCCCTTTATCGGCGCCAGAGGCCATTATAGGGGCATAGCGGTATCCAGAGAGAAAGATAGAAATTTAAGGTTTACTTTAAAGCCTCTTTAGCGGAACCAAAGGCCATTAGAAGTTCGTGCCGGCATCCAGAAATAAAGAAACAAATAGAAGATTTAATCTAAAGACCCTTTAGTGGCGCCAAAGGCCATTACAGGGGCATAGCGGCATCCAAAGGGAAAGAGATAAATTGAAGGTTTACTTTAAAGCCCCCTTGACGGTGTCAAAGGCCATGAGAGTGGCGTGACGGCATCCAGATATGAATAGGCAAATTGAAGGTTTAATTCAAAGCCCCTTTAGCCCTCGACATAGGCCATTACAGGGGAAAAGTTTCATCCATAAGGAAAAAGAGAAATTGAAGATTTATTTTAAAGCCAGTTTGGCGGCGCCAAAGGCCATTTGAGTGGCGTGGTAGCATCCAGAAATACAGAGGGTATTTGAAGGATTAATTTAAAGACCCTTTGGCGGCGCCATAGACCATTACAGGGGCATAACGGCAACCACAGTGAAAGAGGAAAATGCAAGGTTTACTTTAAAGCCCCTTTGGCGGAGCCAAAGGCCATTAGAGTGGAATGGCGACATCCAGAAATAATAAAACAAATTGATATTTTAATTTAAAGCCCCTTTGGAGCCGCCAAAGGTAGTTAGAGGGGCGTGGCGGCATCCAGAAATAATGAGGCAAATTAAAGGTTTAATCTAAGCCCCTTCGCCGGCGCCAAAGGCCATTACAGGGGAATAGCGGCATCCATAAGGAAAGATACAAAGTGAAGGTTTAATGTAAAGCCCCTTCAGCTGCGCCAAAGGTCATTACAGGGGCATAGCGTTATCCAGAGAAAAAAATATAAATTCAAGGTTTACTTTAAACCACCTTTGGCGGTGCCAAAGACCATTAGAGTGGCCGGGCAGCATCCAAAAATGAATAGGGAAATTGAAGGATTAATCTAGAGCCCCTTAAGTGGCGCTATAGGCCATTACAGTGGCATAGCGGCATCCGTAATGAGAGAAAACTGAAGGTTTAATTCAAAACCACTTTGGCAGCGCCAAAGGTCATTAGAGTGGCGTGGCGGCATCCAGAAGTATTGAAGCAAATTGAAGGTTTAATCACAGACCCTTTGGCGGCGCTAAAGGCAATTACAGGGGCATAGCGGCATCTGGAGGGAAACAGATAAATTGAAGGTTTAATCTAAAGCCCCTTTGGCGGTGCCAAAGGCCATTAGATTGTCTTGGCGGCATCCATAGATAAAGAGGAAATTGGAAGGTTTAATAGAAAGCCCCTTTAGCGGCGCCAAAGGCTATGACATAGGCATAGTGGCATGCAGAGTGAAAGAGAAAAATTTTAGATTTCCTTTACAGCCCCTTTGGCCATTAGAGTCACGAGGCAGCATCGAGAAATAATGAAGCAAATTGAAGGTTCAATTTAAGCCCCTTTAGGGGCATAACGGTATCCCTAAAGAAAGAGACAAATTGAAGGTCTACTTTAAAGCCTCTTTGGTGACGGAAAACGCCATTAGAGTGGCATGGCGGCAGCCAAAAATATAGAGAATTTGAAGGATTATTTTAAAGCCCCTTTAGCGGCGCCATAGGCCATTAAAGGGGCATAGCAGCATCTAGAGTGAAAAAGAAAAATGAAAGGCTCACTTTAAAGCAGCTGTGGCGGAACCAAAGCACAATAAAATGGCGTGGTGGCATCCAGAAATAGTGAAACAAATTGAAGTTTTAATCTATAACCTCTTTGGCGGCGCCAAAGGCAGTTAGAGGGGCGTGTCGGCATCAAAAGGTCTTGATAGGGACATAGCGGCATCCAGAGGGTAAGAGATGAATTAAAGGTTTATTTAATGCCCCTTTAGCAGTGCCAAAGGTCATTAGAGTGGCATTTCGATATCCAAAAATGAAGAGGCAAATTGAAGGTTTCATTTATAGCCCCTTTGGAGGCCAAAAGCCATTATAGGGGCATAGCGGCGTCCAGAGTAAGAGAAAAAGTTAGGTTTACTTGAAAGCTCCTTTCACGGAGCCATTAGAGTCGGGTGGCGGCATCCAGAAATAATGCAGGAAAATGAAGGTTTAATTTAAAGCCCCTTTAGCGGCACCAAAGTCCATTACAGGGGAATAGCGGCATCCATAAGGAAAGAGACAAATTGAAAGTTTACTTTAAAACCCCTTTGGCGGGGCCATAGGCCATTACAGGGATATAGCGGCATCCAGAGTGAAAGAGAAAAAGGTAAGTATTACTTTAATGCTCCTTTGGTGGAGCCAGATTCCATTAGAGTGGCTTGGTGGCATCCAAAATTAATGAAACAAATTTAAGTTTTAAGTTGAAGCACCTTTGATTGCGTGAAAGACAGTTAGAGGGGCATGTCGGCATCCATAAATAATGATGCAAATCAAAGGTTTTATTTAAGGCCCCTCTAGCGGCGCCAAAGGCAATTACATGGGTATAGGAGCCTACAGATGGAAAAAGTTAAATCAAAGGTTTACTTTAAAGCCCTTTTGGCTGTGCAAAAGGCCATTAAAGTCCCGTGGCGACATTCAGAAATAAAGAGGGAGATTGAATGTTTCATTTAAAGCCCCTTTTGTGGCACCAGAGGCCATTATTGGAGCGCAGTGGTATCCAAAGTGAAAGACAAAAATTTAAGGTTTACTTGAAAGCCCCTTTGGCGGAGCCAAAGGCCATTAGAAGCGCGTGTCGGCATCCAGAAATAAAGAAGCAAATAGGTTTAATCTAAAGCCCTTTAGCGGCGCCAAAGGCCATTATAGGGGCATAGCGGCATCCAAAGAGATAGAGATAAATTGAAGGTTTACTTTAAACCCCCTTGGCGGTGCCAAAGGCTATTAGAGTGGCGTGGCGGCATCTAGATATAAAGAGGCTAATTGAAGGTTAAATCTAAAGCCCTTTAGCCGCGACAAAGGCCATTACTGGGGAAGTGTTTCATCCATAATGAAAAAGACAAATTGAAGTTTTACTTTAAAGCCAGTTTGGCGGCGCCAAAGGGAATTAGAGTGGCGTGGCGGCATCCAGAAATAAAGAGGGATTTTGAAGGATGAATTTGAAGGATTAAAATAAAGACCCTTTATATAGACCATTACAAGGGCATAATGGCATCCACAATGAAAGAGAAAAATGCAAGATTTACTTTAAAACCCCTTTGGCGGAGTCAAAAGCCATTAGAGTGGAATGACGGCATCCAGAAATAATGAAACAAATTGATATTCTAATTTATAGCCACTTTGGCGCCGCCAAATGTAGTTAGAAGGGCGTGGCGGCATCCAGAAATAATGAGGCAAATTAAAGGTTTAATTTGAGCCCCTTTGCCGGCACCAAATGCCATTACAAGGGAATAGCGGCATCCGTAAGGAAAGATGCAAAGTGAAGGTTTAACTTAAAGCCCCTTTAGCGGCGCCAAAAGCCATTACAGGGGCATAGCGTTATCCAGAGAGAAAGATATAAATCAAAGGCTTACTTTAAACCTTCATTAGCGGTGCTAAAGGCGATTACAGTGGCATGGCGGCATCCAGAAATAGATAGGGAAATTGAGGGATTAATCTAGGCCATTACAGGGACATAGCGGCATCCATAAGGATAGAGAAAATTGAAGATTTTATTCAAAACCACCTTAGCAGAGCCAAAGGCCTTTAGAGTGGCGTGGCGGCATCCAGAAGTAATGAAGCAAATTGAAGGTTTAATTACAGACCCTTTGGCGGCGCTAAAGGCAATTACAGGGCCATAGCGGCATCCAGAGTGAAAGATAAAAATGTAAGGTTTCTTTTAAAGCCCCTTTGGGGTAGCCAAAGTACATCAGAGTTCTGTGTCGGCATCCATAAATAAAGAGGGAATTTGAAGGCTTAAAAGAAAGCCCCTTTAGCGGCACCAAAATCCATTACAGGGGAATAGCGGAATCCTTAAAAAAAGACAATTGAAGGTTTACTTTAAGGCCACTCTCGCGGCGCCAAAGGCCATTAGAGTGGAATGCCGGCATCCAGAAATACAGAGGGAATTTGAAGGATTAACCTAAAAACCCCTTTGGCGGCGACATGGGCCATTACAGGAGCATACCAGCATCCAGATGGAAAGAGAAAAATGTAAAGCTTACTTTAAAACCCCATTGGTGGAGCCAAAGGCCATTAGAGTGGCGGGTCAGCAACCAGAAATAATGAAACAAATTGAAGTTTTAATTTAAAGCTCCTTTGGCGGCGCCAAAGGCAGTTATACGTTCGTGGCGGCATCCAAAAATAATGTGGCTAATTAAAGGATTGATTTAAAGCCCGCTTGGCGGCGTCAAAGGCCATTACAGTGGCATAGCGGCATCCAGAGTTAAAGAGGTAAGTTGAAGGTTTAATGTAAAGCCCCTTAGTCGGTGCCAAAGCCATCAGAGTAGCGTGGCGACATCCAAAAATAAAGAGACCAATTGAAAGTTTCATCTAAAGCCCCTTTGGCGGCGCCAAAGGCCATTATAGGGCTTAACGGTATCCAGAGTGAAAAAATAAATGTATGGCTAACTTTGATGCCTCTTTGGGGGTCCCAAAGTCAATTAGAGTTGCGTGCAGACATCCAGAAATAATGAAGCAAATTGAGGGTTTATTTTAAAGCCCCTGTAGCGGCGCCAAAGGTCATTACAGGGAAATAGCGGCATCCATAAGGAAAGATGCGAAGTAAACGTTTATTTTAAAGCCCCTTTAGCGGCACCAAAGGCCATTACAGGGACATAGCGGCATCTAGAGGGAAAGAGATGAATTTGAGGTTTACTTAAAAACCCATTTGGCAATGCCAGAGGCCATTGGAATGGCGTGCCGGCATCCAGAAAATATAGAAGCAAATTGTAGGTTTAATCTAAAACCACTTTGGTGGCGCTAAAGGCCATTACAGGGACATAGCGGCATCCATAAGGAGAGAGACGAATTAAAGGTTTAATCCAAAGCCACTTTGGCGGAGCCAAGAGCCATCAGAGTACCGTGGTGGCATCCAGAAATAGATGGAATTTGAAGGATTAATTCAAATCCCCTTAGGCGGCGCCATAGGCCATTGCAGGGGCATAACGGCATCCACAATGAAAGCCATCAAATAAAGGTTTACTTTAAAGCCCCTTTGGCGGCGACAAACACCATTAGAGTGGCGTTAGGTAATTCAGAAACTAAGGCAAATTGAAGTTTTAACTTAAAGCTCATCGGGCGGCGCCAAAGGCCATTACAGGGGAATGGCAGCATCCAGAGTGAGAGCGACAAATTGAAGGTTAACTTTAAAGCCCCTTTAGCGGCGCCAAAGGTCATTAGAGTGTCGTGGGGGCACCCAAAATTAATGAGGCAAATTGAAGTTTGAACTTAAAGCCTCTTTGGCGACACCAAAGGCCAATCAGGGGTATAGCGGCATCCAGACGGGAAGCAACCAAATGAAGGTTTACTTGAAAGTTCCTTTAGTGGCGTCAAAGGCCATCAGAGTGGCGTGGGGCATACAGAAATAGAGAACCAAACTGAAGATTTAATCTAAAGCCCCCTCTGCGGCCCTAAAGACCATTAGAGCGGCGTGGGAGCATCCAGAAATAATTAGGCAATTTGAAAGTTTAACTTAATCCCTTTTGGAGTCACCAAAGGCCACTACAGGGACATAGCGGCAACCAGAGTGACAGCGACCAAATGATGGTTTACTTCAAAGCCCCTTTAGCGGCGTCAAATGCCATTAGAGTGGTGTGGGGGCATTCAGAAATAGATGGACAAATTGAAAGTTCAATTTAAAGCCCCTTTGGCGACGCCAAAGACCATTACAGGGGAATGGCGTCATCTACAGTGAAAGCGACATATTGAAGGTTAACTTTAAAGGAACATTGGCGGCGCCAGAGGCCAATAGATTGCCGTAGGGATATCTAGAATTAATGAGGCAAAATGAAGGTTTAATCTAAAACCTCTTTAACGACGCCAAACGCCCCTAGAGGGACTTGGCGGCATCAAGATTGAAAGCGACAAATTGAAAGTTAACTTTAAAGCCTCTTTGGCAGCGACAAATGCCAACAGAGTCGCGTGGGGGCATCGAGAAATAAACCGAAATATCGAAGTTTTAACTTAAAGCCCCTTTGGCGGCGCCAAAAGCCATTACAAGGGAATGGCAGCATCCAGAGTGAGAGTTTCAATTTGAAGGCTAACTTTAAAGTCCCTTTGGTAGCGCCAAAGGCCATTACTGGGGGATAGCGGCACCCAGAGTGAAAGCGACTAACTGGAGGTTTATTTTAAAGCCGCTTTGGCTGCGCCAAAGGCCATTAGAGTGGCGTGGGGGCATACAGAAATTAAGAGGCAAATTGAAGGTTTAGTTTAAAGCCCCTTTGGTGGCGAAAAAGGCCATTACAGAGGAATAGCGGCATGCAGAGTGAATGCAAGAAATTGATGGTTAACTTTAAAGCCTCTTTGGTTTCGCTAAAGGCTATTATATTATCGTGGAGGCATCCAGAATTAATGAGGCAAATTAGAAATTTAATCTAAAGCCTCTTCGATGGCGCCAAAGGCCATTACAGGGGCAAAAATCGACAAAAACTGAAGGTTTACTTTAGAGCCCATTTGGCGGCACTTAAGGACGTTATAGTGGCGTGGAGCATCCAAAAATATAGAGAGAAATTGAAGATTTAATTTGAGGCCCCTTTGCCAGCGCCAAAGGCCATTATAGAGGAATGGTGCCAATCAGATTGAATCCGACAAATTGAAGGTTAATTTAAAGCCCTTTGGCGACGCCAAAGGCCATCAGATTGGCATGGAGGCAGGGAGAATTAATAAGGCAAATTGAAGGTTTAACATAAAGCCTCTTTGACGACGCCAAAGGCCATTATAGGGACATGGCAGCATCTAGAGTGAAAGCGACAAATTTAAGGTTTACTTTATAGCGCCTTTGGCGGCGCCAAAGCCCATTAAAGTGGCGTCGGGACATCCAGAAATAGAGAGGCAAATTTAAGGTTTAAATTAAAACCCCTTTGACGACGCCAAAGGCCAATACAAGGAAATAGCAGCATCCAGAGTGAAAGCGACAAATTGACGGTTAACTGTAAAGCCCCTTTGGCGGCGCCAAATGCTATTGCAGAGGAATGGCGGCATGTGGAATGAAAGTAATAAATTAAAAATTAATCTTAAAGACCCTTTGGTGGCGCCAAAGGCCATTAGAGTTCCAAGGGGTATCAGGAATTAATGAGACCAATTGAAGCTCTAACTTAAAGCCACTTTGGTGGCGCCAAAGGCCATTACAGGGGAATGGCGGCATCCCTAGAGAAAACGACAAATTGGAGGTTAAAATTTTAGAGCCTCTTTGGCGGAGCCAAAGGTCATTGCAGAGGCATAGCGGCATCCAGAGTGAAACCGTCCAAATGAAGGTTTATTTTAAAGCCTCTTTGGTGGAACCAAAACTCACTATATTGGCGTGGGGGCATAAAGAAATAAAGAGGCAAATGGAAGGGTTAATTTAAAACTCCTTTGGCAGCGCCAAATGCCATTACAGAGGAATGGCGGCATCCAAAGTGAAAGCGATGATTCAGAATTAGCTTTGAATCCCCTTTGGCGGCGCAGGCCATTAGAGTGCCGTGGGGCATCAAGAATTAATGAGGCAATTGAAGGTTTAATTTAAAGCATTTCTAGTGGCGCCAAAGACTATTACAGGAGCATGGCGGCAACCCTACATCAAGAATCAATGAGGCCAATTAAATGTTTAATTCAAAGCACCTTTGGCGGCGCAAAAGACTTTTACAGGGGCATATTGGCATCCAGAGTGAATGCAACACAGTAAAGGTTTACTTTAAAGACCCTTTGGCGGCGCCAAAGGCCATAAGGGTGGCGTGGGGGCATCCAGAAATTAGGACGCAAATGCAAGGTTTAATTTATAGCCACTTTGGCCGCGCCAAAAGTCATTACAGGGACATAGAAGCATCCAGGGTAAAAGCGACCGAATGAAGGTTTACTTTAAAGGCCCGTTGGCGGCCACAAAGGCCATTAGAGTGGCGTAGGGGCATCGAGAAATATAAAGTCAAATTGAAGTTTCTATCTAAAGCCCATTTGGCGGAGCCAAATGCCATTACAGGGTATGACGGCATCCCGAGTAAAAGCTACAGATTGATTAATTACTTTAAAGCCCATTTGGTGGCGCCAAAGGCCATAAGAGTGGCGTGGGAGCATCCAGAAATTAGGACGCAAATGCAAGTTTTAATTTAAAGCCACTTGGCAGCGCCAAAAGCCATTACAGGGTCATAGAGGCATCCACAGTAAAAGTGACCAAATGACTGTTTACTTTAAAGCCCCTTTGGCGGCCACCAAGGCCATTAGAGTGGCGGGGGGCATCGAAAAATATTAAGTCAAATTGAAGGTTTTATCTAAAGCCCTTTTGGTGGCGCCAAATGTCATTACAGGAGTATGACGGCATCCAGAGTAAAAGCGACAAATTGATTGTTTATATAATTGAAAGCCCCTTTGCCAGTGCCAAAAGCCATTACGTAGACATGGCGGCATCTAGAATGAAAGCGACCAAATATAGGTTTATTTTAAAGAACCTTTGGTGACACCAATAGCCATTAGAGTGGCGTGGGGGCATCCAGAAATAAAAAGCCAAATTAAAATCTTAATCTAAAGCCCCTTTGACGGTGACAAAGGCCATTACAGGGGCACGACGGCATCCAGAGTAAAAGCGACCAATTGAAAATTTAATCTAAATTTCCTTTGACGCCGCCAAAGGCTATTACAGTGGCAAGGGAGCATCCAGAAATTAAGAGGCAAATTGAAGGTTTAATTCAAAGCCCCCTTGGAGACACCAAAGGCCATTGTAGGGGCATGGTGGCATCCAGAGTGAAAGTGACAAGTTGAAGGTTTAATTCAAAGCTCATTCAGCGGCGCCCAAGGCCATCAGAGTGTCGTAAGGGCATCCAGAAATTTGGAAGCAAATTCAAGATTTAATTCAAAGCCCCTTTAGCTGCGCCAAAATCCATTAGAGGGACATGGCGCCAACTAGAAGGAAAGCGAACAAGTGAAGATTTACCATAAAGCCCCTTTGGCAGCGCCATAGACCATTACAGGGGCTTGTCGGCATCGAGAGAGAGTCACAAAATGAAGGTTTAATTTGGAGGTTCTTTATCGGCGCTAAAGACCATTATAGTGGCGTGGGGGCACCCAAAAAGAAGAGGCAAATTGAAGGTTTAATTTAAAGCCCCTTTGGCGGCGCAAAAGTCACTTATAGGGGGCATGGCGGCATCCAGAGTGAGAGCGACAAACTGAAGGCTTATTTTAAGCACGTTTGGCGGGGCTAAACGCGATTAGAGTTGCGTGGGACCAACAAGAAATAAAGAGGCAAATTGACAGATTAATTTAAAGACCCTTTGGCTGCGCCAAAGGCCATTACAGGGGCTTGGCGGCATCCAGAGGGAAAACAACAAGTTGATGGTTTAATTTAAAGCCCTTTTGGCGGCACCAAAAGCCATTACAGGGCACGAGAGGCATCCAGAGTGAAAGCGACCAAATGAAGGCAATTAGAGTAGTGTATGGGCATACAGAAATAGAGGGGCAACTTGAAGTCTCAATTTAAAGCCCCTTTGGTGGTGCCAAAGGCCAATAGAGTGGCGTGGGGGCATCCAGAAATAATGAGGCAAATTGAAGGTTTAACGTAAAACCCCTTTGGCAGCGCCAAAGGTCGTTACAGGAGCATAGGGGCATTCAGAGTGAAAGTAAACAAATAATGGTTTACTTCAAAGCCCCTATAGCGGCGTCAAAGGCCATTAGAGTGGCGTAGGGGCATACAGAAAGAGAGAGGCAAATTAAAAGTTCAATTTAAAGCCCCTATGGTGGCGCCAAAGACCATCACAGGAGAATGGCAACTCCAGAGTAAAAGCACCATAGTGAAGGTTACCTTTAAAGCCACTTTGGTGGCCCCAAAGGCCATTACAGAGTGAAGGAGACAAATTGAAGGTTAAATTCAAAACCCCTTTGGAGGCACTAAATGCCATTACAAAGGAAATTAGATGCAGAATTAAGGAGGCAAATTGAAGATTCAATTTAAAACCTCTTTGACGGCGCCAAAGGCCATTAAAGGAGCATAGCGGCATCCAGATTGAAAGGGATAGATTGTTGGCTAACTTTACAGCCTTTTTGGCGGCACCAAAAGCAATTAGAGTGCCGTGGGGGCATCGAAAAAAAGGGGCAAATTGAAGGTTTAATCTAAAGCCCCTTTGGATGCCCCAAAGGCAGCTAGTGGCATGGCGGCATCCGGAAATATTGAGGCAAATTGAAGGTTTAATTTAAAGCCCCTTTGGCAACGCTAAAGGTAGTTAGAGGGGCGTGGCGGCGCCAGAAATTATGAGACAAATTGAAGATTTATTTTAAAGCCCCTTTGTCGGCGCCAAAGGCCATTAGAGTGCAATGGCCGCATCCAGATATAAGAGGCAAATTGAAGATTTAATTTAAAGCCCCTTTGCCGGCGTCAGTCGTCATTACAGGGGCAAGGTGGCATCAAGCGGGAAAGAGACAAATTGAAGGTTTATTAGAAGGGCGTGGTGGCATCTAAAACGAGAGACAAATTAAAGGTTAAGTTTAAGGCCCCTTTGCCGGAGCCAAATCCCATTAGAGTGGCGTGGCGGCATCCAGAGCCAAAGAGGCAAATTGAAGGTTTAATTTGACGGCGCGAAAGGCCATTAGAGTGGCGTGGTGGCATCCAGAACCAAAGGGGGAAATTGAAGGTTTAAATCAAAGCCCCTTTCGCGTCGCCAAAGGCCAATAGAGTGTTGTGGCGGCATACAGAGCCAAAAGGGCAATTGAAAGTTTAATCTAAAGCCCCTTTGGTGGTGCAAAAGACCATTAGAGTAACGTTGTGGCATCCAGAGGGAAAGCGCCAAATTGAAGGTTTAATTCAAATCCCCTTCGTCGGCGCCAAAATTCCATTAGAGTGGCGTGGCGTCATTGAGAACCAAAGAGGCAAATTGATGATTTATTTTGAAGCCCTTCTGTTGGCGCCAAAGGCTATTAGAGTGGCGTGGTGGCATCCAGAACCAAAGAAGCAAATTGTAGAATTAATTCAAAGCCTCTTTGCCGGCACCAAAGGCCAATAGAGTGGCATGGCGGCATCCAGAACCAAAGAGGACAATTGAAGGTTTAAAGCCCCCTTGGCGGCGCCAAATGTAGTTAGAGTAGCGTGGTGGCATCCTGAGCGAAAGTGCCAAATTGAAGGTTTACTTTAAAGCCCCTTTATCGGCACCAAAGGCCATTAGAGTGGCGAGGCTTCATCCAGAACCAAAGAGGAAATTAAAAGTTTAATTTAAAGCCCCTTTAGTGGCGCCAAAGGCAGTTAGAGAAGCGTGGCGGCATCTAGAGGGAAATTGCTATATTGAAGGTTTACTTAAAAGCCCCTTTGTCGGCGCCAAAGGCCATTAGAGTTGCGTAGCCGCATCCAGAACCATAAAGGCAAATTGAATGTTTAATTCAAGCCCCTTTGGCAGCAGCAAAGGCAGTCATGATAGCGTGGCGGCAACCAGAGGAATACATTACTTAAACTGTAAAATAGTCAAATCTTCGTACCTTTCTGCGCTTACATCAAACCATTTTGCATTACACGTCAAATGGGAGACCTATCTTGGAACAGGAACGTAACAACACCAGGAGACGTCACATGAATATAAACAAAACGTGTAAAAGTTGACGTGAAAACTTTGGCTGGAATCCAGAGGCTTGTTAACACTCTTAGGTCTTAGGCCGAGTGACTCCCATCTGCTCAGGTCTTCGAGTCTCCTTGTGCTTCACGCTACTAACAAGCATGCTTACATCTTTTCAGATAACATTCAATCTATCCGAGATAAAATTATCTATCTTTTTCACCAAAACGACCGTGAAAAGCTTAACTAGAGTTTCTTTGGAATATACATATGTGAAAAAGTAAATGTCTCGATAAGGAATCACGTGATAATTATATTCTTAAAATTCATGTGTAAAATGTATACCTTGTACATAGTCTACAGATAACTATTCACTCATATCGTCTATAAATTTCACCAGAAGTAAAACGTAATAAGGGTTTGACGATAAATTACACGGAAACAACTCTACCCACTTGCGTCCTGGGTTTCGTTCAGCGATTCTCCGCTAGCGTCAAACATGTCTATGATTTCAACGCAAACTAGCTTACCTCGTCAAGGTCAAGCAACATGACTTCTCCATCCAAATGTATAGCAGTATGATACTTGGCCTCCATTTGCTGCCTGTTGTGACGAACGCTCGTGATCTTTATGGCATCGACAACTGAATGTTTACACTCTCTGAACGTCTGTACACCACATGGAGATGCTTTAAGATCATGAGCCATTGTTCTTATATCCACTGGTATGTCAACAGTTTTCACACCGTAACACTGTCTAAAAACGGGTTTAAAACCATTGTACAAACACAGACACACTGGCTACATCCTTAAGCCGCCAGTGCTCCGGGTTAACTGACATAAATATCTGACTTTACAAAATTCAACCTCGGAGAATGTATTTAAGAAGAGTAACTTCCTAAGATTACCAATGATTTTATGAAGTCGTCAAATATTGCCACTAACGCCATCTTATGGGTAAGTCAGCAACTTACGAAGAAGAACGTGTATAGAACGGTTAGGGTAAACTAAAGTTTCTCGCGGGTGACACTAGATAAAATGTGGTCAGAGAAAACTATCTTATTCTGATAATCAAGGCTTTAAATCTGATCACCGTACAGATATAAATACAATTCTTGTGCGCTATTATGATCATTAACACAAGACTTTTGGAATCTTTCTATATTCGGTGGAACTTGTCACTTTGTGCACAGTTCTACTTTCTCTGCATGCAGAGCCGCTCCTCCATCCACGTAAGCCTATATCATGGTATGTGCCACCGAGACTATTAAAACAAAATGACATCAGATAAGACGACAGGCACACAACATCTTAGTATTGTGACACTATCTGGCCACTGAGGTAGCAGCTAAAATAGATACAGTATTACATATCGCATTCACGCTAGATTGGCACCACGTCAGTCTGGGAGAGTAAAATTTCTCAAATATATCTTCCTTGGTCGGGCTCAAGTGCCAGCTGTGCGATCAAAGATGACGAGCAAAGCAAAGAACACGTATGAAAGCCAAAGACACAAAATGAAACCAGAATTTAACTTATACACATCATACATATTTTTACGTAACTTATGACAACCCTGTGAGAGTTAAGCTACCTTGGGACTCCAGGCACTATATCAAAGCCATCATTTCCTCACAGTTGAAAAGTATGAAATCATAACACTATACGCAAATCTTATATAAACTGATCACGAAGTCGATAGCATGCTGGGTTAACATTCAGTAACGCTCATGTGGAATCTATGTTTTTAGATATTTTATACCTCGATCCCATGCAGCATTTGACGCTATGACAGTCACAAATTTTCAAAGCAACTCATCTATTTGGTAAAGTATATCCAGCTGTGAGGTATCTAGATCACGAAGTGCATTCAAAAGGGTCTTGTCATCACTTGTGACTTGCCCCTTTGTGTACTGGACATAATGAAGGAATTCATCAAGGAAGCAGTCCTCCAGGTCCTCTGAATATGCCTGTTGCAACTTTGCAACAATTCAGTGTTATCATTTCCCTCAACAATGCTCACGTCAGCCAGTACACCGACACTGGTATTGTCAGCTTGATGCAGAGCCTTCTCCTGGTCCAGTTCTACAGTCAGATAATAAGCGATGGTGTAGAATAGTGAAATTGGCTTCGTGCTGATTGTGGCTAAGTTGTGATTACATTTTCCTCAATACACCTTATCTTCCACTAATAACTCACCTTACTGTTCGTAGCTGCAAAACTGTGAATGATATTCTCTTATTCATGCAAGCAATGCCATACACTTTGGTACAGGTCATAAGTGTACAATCCTTTGCTTGCGACAGCTTCCTGTCATCAGTGGCGTAATGAGGATTGTAGGAGTCCGAGGCCAAAATATTCTTGTTCCCACCTCTCTTGGGTTCTTTGAAGGATACAAAGAAACTATGTTTTATGTACAGTATTTATTTCTTAATGTAACTACACAAGCTTTGAACACTTTCAAATACCTAGTATGAATAACAATCATGAAATCATAAAGGAAATATAATTCAAGGAAAGTCGGATCATCTCATTATCTGAGCCGCTCAGGATATTAGGCCCTTGGATAATCTACAGAAAATCAAATTCTCTTACAGAGACGAGTACAACCTGACTTACTGATTTACCTGTTTATTTACCTAGAAATAAATGCTGATATATATCTAAAGTACAATCACCACAGTGTATTATGACAATATTTCTCCCAACAGGAGAATGATGTGCTTTACATTAAACTAAAGTGCATTGAACAAAGTAGCCTTCACTTAAGAGTGACACTCGGAGTGGCCAAGGGGAGTCACTGTCTGTGTTGTGGTTAATCCATTCATGCTTGTGTACTGACCAGCCTATCCTCACCTGTGTAGAGGATGGCTCACTGCTCTTAGTGTACTGACCAGCCCACCCTTACCTGTGCAGAGGGTGACCCACTACTCTTTGTTTACTGCCCAGCCCACCTTAACCAGTGTATAGGGGAACAAACCCGTGTTAGTGTACTAGCCAAGTTCCTCATTTCTGTGGCTTGGTCTGCCCACCCACCATTCATCACAGCTTCTTAATATTACAGTGGTACTCCAGTGCATTTCTGTGTCTGCTATTATGATGTCCTACACACCAACCTTAGTTAAATTTTCATGGTCATACTGATTCTATTAAAACCTTCTCACAAACATATACATAGTTGACTTAAACAATGAAATATAGAACACAAGAATATTCAAGTATAACTACTGTAAGCCTAATTCTATAAGATTAGACTGCAAAATGTGCTGTCGTTGATTCACATATATTTTCTCAAGATTATAATCTGCAGTTGTTTATTATACTGACTGCTGAAAGTCGTAACTCGTGCTGGAATGTAACAGTATGGAAATCCTGACTTAAAAAAAGGACCAGGACGTTGTAACACATGTGTGGACCGACATACGAGTGTTTTGTGCTGATTATTGATTATTACTAAGTCCAGGATATGTGACCTACCACCTGAGTCCTATATTTCCTGGTGGTCTGCGGAGGAACAATGTTTGACACGCCAAGCATAAAGCAGTGGTGTGTAAGCAATGAATAGTGCTTGGTGTATGAGTTTAATAGTGCCTTAGATATCAGAGAAATGCGAATGTCTCAACGGGATAATTCTTGAGTTAGCTGGGGTACTGGGAGGGGCCAATACA
>JAUUDZ010123122.1:6855-19205 GCA_032361705.1 Panulirus versicolor
TGTTTTCACTCCATCCTCCCATCTCCAATTTGGTCTCCTCCTCCTCCTCCTTGTTCCCTTTACTTCTGAAACATATATCCTCTTTGTCAACCTTTCCTTGCTCATTCTTTCCTTCTATCTAAACCATTTTAGCTCACCTTTAGCTTTTTTATCTATACTCTTTTCATTACCACACCTTTCTCTTATTCTGTGTTACTTAATCAACCATCACACCACAGACTGTCCTTATACATTTCCTTTCTTATACATTCAGCTTTTGTACATTCTCATTTAGATCCCGTGCCTTGCAACCATACAATATTCGGGACTACTATGAATATTGGAAAGATTTTGTCTAGTGTATCTCTTATTTGATAAATGGACCACAGAAGAAAAAAAAGTAACAGCAATAGACCCTTCTCATGTAAACCACTCCAAAATTAACCACCAACCCCATGTAAAAGTAGTGTATTGAATCTTTGATAAGTGTTTATTCCTTCTCTACATTCAGGCGCAGGCAGATGCATGCAGCTGGGAACAAAAACTACATCAGGCAGAAGAAAATTACATGACAGAGAATATCAAAATTCGCTCAGACCTGACAACTCGACTTGAGCGCATGACAAAACAGTATGAGGCAGCAAACAAGGATAAGGAGTCGATGGTAATAAAATATGCAACTTCAGAGAGAGAGGTTAGTTTTGTTAAATTGTTGTATGATTTTTGACATGGTAGGTATGATGGCCTCTTATTTTTCTACTAAGAATATCAGCCACATGGATGATTGAATAATCTTGAATTAGAGTAATCACATGTGTCATTTCTTTGTGTAATCTGTAGGCTGTTGTTAACCATGTTATAATCTTTAATATGATGACAAGTCATTTAAAGCTCTCAGGTCTAGACAGTAGTGCACATGGGATGGTGTATCAAGAGTCTTCTTATAATTGAATAAAAGATGAAGTAATAAAAACCTTTTGCTGTGCTATCTTGGGTCCTCAGTCTTTAGATATATTACTTTAACATTATGTTTATATTGAGGAGTTATATCTACATGCCCTATAATTTTTTTTATATACTCTCACCACACTTTAGAGGCATGTGTATATCTTGCAGTTTTGTTTCTGCTGGCCCCTTCACTGTTCATCACTGTTTTTCCTGTCAGGTGATTGTGGCCAAGAAGCAGAAGGAAGCAGTAGAGAAGAAAATGAAGGAAATGGAGAAAGAGAGGGAACAACTACTGAACAAAAATAAAATGCTTATATCTGAAAGGGCTCGCATCTGCCAAACCTTAGACACCAAGGTAGACTTGTTTACTTTTAGATTTTTTGCTCTGTATTACATGCCAGTGGACTGTTAACAGTAAGGCACTAAAGGCTAAGAAGCAGCACTGGAGGTCAATAGTTATGGAGACTGTTACCTTAGTCACACCCTTGAGAGAGTTCCAGAAGGGAACAGGCATCAGAGAAATAGATAGATAGATAAATATTACATGCACAAAACTTTTTGTCTGTCCCTTCCTTGCATATCAGACAGATTAGTTGTAGAATTTATTCTAGAGAAAGGAATGTTATATATATTTCTTTTTATTTGGTAGGGGGTGTTACTGGACTCTGCCTACAAGTGGTTATGCTGCAAGGATTCTTAGAAGGCTCTTTCAGTGAGACTATATCATCATCATGAGATATATAGGAGAACAGTCCTCTTAAGGACCTTCTCACTCGAAAATGAGTCCATCAGCTCCTTGCTTTTGCATGCAGTGCTGACTTGAAGCTTCATGAGCTTCATATAAGAGGTCCTGCGGTTTAATGATGATGATAACCTCCAAAAGTAATTACTATTGTTATGAGAGTGGCAGTAAACTTGAAAGGATGCCACTGAAAGTCTGAGTTTAATTAGAAGAGATTACTTAAAAGCTTACTAACATAATGTGGAGTGAAGTGTTTTGGCATTTTTGATTGCATATTATTTTAGGGGACAAACTGTTTATAGTTGGTTTTAGTTGTGATTATGTTCTGACATAGGGAGAAATTGGCATGAATATGCAGGAATTAGGGATTTGTGGATGTCTGTATGGGTGCTCATGGCTTGTAAGAATCATGCTTGAAACCTTTAGTGCTATAAAGACTCGTGTATTTTTTTGGATGACCCCTATTTTAGTTATGATTGAGACTTTTGTCACATACCTTCATGTTATGGGTTGCTCTATAATCAGTAACAGGAACTGAATTCGTTTGGAGTAAGAAATTCCTTGATGAGAGTGTACTCATTTTCATCCAATGATGCTGGTGGTACCTTGGGTGATGGTGACTTTTTACTAACAACATAACATTATGTAGGCAAAGTCCAGTAATGCTTTTAATCACCTTCTGTGACATCATAATCCCTTTGTCTTCCAATGTACTTATATAAGCATTTACCTGTGTTTTGTATTGACTTTAGTTTTAGGTGTTTAGTATTTCTTTACAAATACAATAATCTGTACTCATGTGTGTTTATTTAGTTATTATGGGTTTAGTAATTAGTTAGCCTGACCAAAAACTACCGCCCTAGAGGACTTCCTAAATTTATAACATTATGTTTATTGGTAAATTGCTTTTTGTTTATACTTTTTTATTTTCATGATTAGAGGACAAGCTGCTGTGGACAAGCACATGCATTCGAAACATGTTCAAATGTAATTTTATTTGTTTTGATGAATTGCAGATTCAGAAAAACAACTGGTATCAGCGTGAGGTAGAGACACTGAAGGAGGAAGTTAGCAGTAGAGATATCAAGATAAAATGGGCGCAAAGTAAGCTCAAGGGAGAAATGGAAGTGCACCAGGTACTTTTCTCATAAAACCTAAAACACAGTTTTTGTACATGTTTCAAATATATTATGGTATTTAAGATTGAATTATGTTTTGAGTACCACTGAAATGATTATTGAATTCATAATTGTTTTTAGCTTAAGTATGTTTTTATGACATAAATGCAGTAATTTGCTATTTAAAGCACATAAAAAAACAGTTAGAGATATAAGGTTCTTTACTCCAAACAGGAAACAAGAGGCAAATTGGATAGAGCTTTAACCAAAATAATGAAGCATGAGGAGGAACTAAGAGCTGTTAAGGAGGAAGCAGAAAATATTGTCCGAACCACCAGATATGATGAAAACTCAAGAGCAAATATTTTAGGTATGTCTCAGTTTATATTTCTTCTTTGTGTTTAAAAGGATACATGTATATGTTCATTGAAACCTTAGAATATAATTGGTGTTTTTTGAAGAACAGCAGTATGCTATAAGTCATTCTGTTTAGAATATGGTTATTCTTTTACATATTTACATGTAGAATTAATGCATCTTGTAATAGATTATAATTACTGTTTGAAACTTGGTACCATCATTGATTTATTTTCAGCTAATAGCTCAAAATAGCAATTATAAGAGGTCTACTTGCATGCACAAGAGGTTAGCGTGCATAGTTACCAAACATTTCAGTTACTTATGCAAATTTTACTTGGCCCTGCAAATTATAAGTTCTTGAATCTTAGAATGGCCATTTTCAATAGTATTATGCATAAATCATGCTTCCCATTGGCCAGAAAGGGATATTTGATAAAGCTGTTAAATGGGAACATGATTTTATGATCCAGATATGCAGTTAAAGGAGGAAAAGGCTCGGCTGATAATGGAAAGGCAAGTGAATGAAAACAGAGGCTCAGCTTTCAACAAGGTTTCTTCAGAATTGGAGGCATTAAAACTTAAGCACACAGCACTCCTGGAGGAAGCTACATCTCTAAAAGCAAGGGTAATTCATGAATTTGCCATATTTTTTTGACAACAGACATATAAGGCTGTTCATGGAAATAGATATATACTTATCCCCCAGCTGCTGCCACCGCCCATATTTGAACACTTTTCCTGTAAAGCAAGTTAATGCCAAGAGCAGATGAAGAATAACCTCATTTACTCTCTTCCTTTCTTTAGTTGTCATGTTTAATGCACTGAAACCTGTCCACAGCCAAGCTCCACAGACCTTTCCATGGTTTCCCGTGGCTGTTTCATGTGCTCTGATTCAATTTATTGATGGAATGTCATCCCCTGTATACTGTATCATTACACTTCACTATGTTTGAAGCACTCGTAACTTTGTTCTGCATGTTCAGGCCTCATACACTCAGAAAACAACTTTTACTCAATCTTTCCGTCTTGCTCTTGGTTTCCCCCTTTTCCCTCCGCTTCTGATACATACCCTCTAAGTCATCCAGTCTTGATGCATCCTTTCCATACGTTCAAACCATTTCAGCACAATCCTCATCTTACTGTCACATATCTCTTACCCTATCATTCCTTAATCGATCAGCCCTCCTCCCGCATCGAGTTGTCCTCACATATTTGATTTCCATGACATCCACCCTCTTCTGTACTTTTTCATGTATGCCCCATGCCTTGCATCCACACAACTCCATCAGGGCTGTTATACCATCAAACATACTTTATATGTTATAGATAGAAATTTGAAATAGCTTCACGGAAATGATAAGTATATTTACCGAAGATTTGTCATTTTGTTTTTTTAAAGTAGAGTATTTAACCCTGAAAGATTACAAATATTTACCCTTTATATCGTATGTGAGTGGCATTTTCTTCAAACATTTTTATAGGTGGCAACTTTTGAAGCTGAACAGGAGGAAACAGAAAAATTATTTGCTAGTTTGCGTTCAGAAGTAACATCTGCTCATCAAGAAGCTGCAGATCTCAGCCTCCAGTTATCTAATTCAACTCACCTGCAACAACAACTCAAAAGGTGATTGTCATACTTTTTATTGTACTGAATTTGATAAAGTAGTATTGAGCTACACTTACAGTTAAGAAGCCAGTTATTGAATAGGAATGGACATTTCCCGTGTTCTTTGGTTATTCAGCACATTTTCAGTGCATTAAAACTGCAGCAAAATACCCCCTCTGTTCTCTGTGAAGAGTGATTCAGTTTTGTGAATAGTGGCAGGAGAAAAACGTGAATTCAGAAAAAATAACGAGCATGAACATCATAAAATAGATTAGACAGGTTATAAAAAAATGTATATATCATTGAGGAAGGAGAGCAGTGAAATTTATTATTGCTTTTCTACCTATCAGAGAAAGAGAACAGCTGGAAACAGCCAACCAAGAAGTAGACCAATTGCAGTCAACAAACAATGAATTAGAGAGTGAGTTGCTTGCCTGTCGCCAGAAGGAAGCTGAATTGCTTGCCTTCACACAGAAACTAACAGACAAGAATGTGCAAATACAGAGTCAGTTTTCAGCCCTTCAGTCAAAGGTAAGATTGGTTTTACTTTTAAATTTTTCTACATTATTTGTTTTCATTCTTGTTCACTGTTTCCTCTGTTAGTGAGATAGCAACAGGAACAGATGAAGAAAGGACCGTATTTGCCTACATCCATTGTCTAGCCATAATGTGTATTGCACCAAAAGCACAGGCCTTTCTGTGGTTCCCCTGGCTTCTTCATATCCCCTTGTTTAGTTCATTGACAGCAGGTTGCTGCTTGTATACTACATTACTCCAGTTCACTCTATTTCGTGCACACTTTCACCCTTCTTTATGTTCAGGCCCATAGCACTCAATATCTTATCATCTCTTTCTTTCTTTCCCAATTCTTTCTCAATTTGGTTTACACGTTGTCTTTATTTCCTCCACTTCTGAAACACTTTTTTTTGTCACCCTCTCCTCATATATTCTCTCTTTACGTTGAAACCACTTCATCACACATTCTCCAGCTCTCTCAAGCATACTTTTCTTACTACCACTCCTTGCTCTTACCCTGTCATTACTTATTCAATCAACCCTCCTCACACCACATATTGTCTTCAGGTGTTTCATTTCAAACATATTGAGTCTCTCCTGTACATTCTCATCCATGGCTTATGCCTCAGATGCATACAACACCATCAGGTTTGCTATATCCTCATACATACCCATTTTTGCCTTGGCAGATAATGACCTCTTCTTTGCACACTTTCCTCGGTGCTCCCTACTCCAATTCTAAGCTTCGTTTCTCCATTTGCTGCCATGTCCACTCCCAGGTCTCTAAAACACTTCACTTCACTTCAAAATCTATCCATGTAAACCACTCTGTGGTTAACCACCTACTTTCAAGTAGAAACAAAAAGCTTACCTCTGCTTCATACTTCAGGAACCTCAACTGCCAAAATGTAAATACACTAAAATGACCCAACAAGCACTAAACAACTAGTTTAGAAGACTACCCCATCAATCACACACCCATCTGAATGTACACTCCCCAGACATGTACAAGTTACACTTTCTGGACATTGCTTGCCCCTGCAGCTCTACAAACACTGAAACAGCATATCTGTAGACTTCTCATTTCTGCAATGAAATTACCACAGTGAAGAGACTGAACACTTGTTTTTCAGGTGCCCCACACTCATTCACACAAACATGCACACATCATTACTACACTTAATGACCTGAGGTCCCCAAGCAGTAAACATAACCAGCTTCCTGAGCACAGTGGGGGCCCCATTGAAGATGGAAGGGCCTCCCAGGGCAGATAGGTAGGTATCATTAGAAAATTTTGATATATTACAGCACAGGCCATTATCAGAATCTTAAGCCTATTAACTCCCAAGTTAGGATTCCTTTCCATCCCTGTGATTCTCAACTTTTCAGGTTGTATGAAACATGTATATAACTTTATGATTTCAAAGATATTCTATAAACAATTAAAGAATAACCTCAGAAGCATATATCAACTGCTATTTTCACTGTGATGATGATTTTAAAGATATTCTATAAACAATTAAAAAATGACTTCCGAAGCATGTATCAACTGCTATTTTCACTGTGATAATTGTAGAAATTCTGTAAATGTTTCAGCATATGGTGTTTTCTAAAAAGTGCAGGAGTAAGGTCTGAGTGTTAATCATGTTGCACCTTGTCTCACTGTGATAATGTGTAGAATTTTTGTAAATGTTTTGGCACATGGTGCTTAAAAGTGCAGGAGTAAGGCCTGAGTGTTAAGTAAGTTACTGCTTTGCATGTTTATCTTTTATTTTACCAGTGTCAAAAAATTTATAACTGATTATCATGTTTTATATTATGTAATAAATCTTTTCTGGTTGTAATCACTGTGATTCAGTGAAAGTTTTTTCATAACATCAGAATGATAAGTTAGTAAGATTACCTGCTGTACCACTCAGGTGTAGCATTGCCAAGGTCAGGTGGTTTCTTGCAGTGCTGCCCTTCCCTTTTGCTGTAAACACCATCTCCTCCCTCATCTTGGTCAATTATCGGTGCTTTAAGAGTCAGTTTCCATAAAATCACTCTTCACATATTTGAAACAAAAACAGATCATCATAGTCATATAATTCAGGATCATCATCTGCTAGGTCATTTAAACCTGTTAAAGACCCACTCAACTTCTTTCATAGAAAACTCACAAGAATATGCTGTCTTTGACATGGCCGGAGGATAACCAACTCTGAGGAAAAATGATTGTGTACTACCA
The DNA here is from genome assembly GCA_032361705.1 of Panulirus versicolor. NCBI lineage: Eukaryota > Metazoa > Arthropoda > Malacostraca > Decapoda > Palinuridae > Panulirus > Panulirus versicolor. The sequence goes on from JAUUDZ010123122.1 coordinate 14,352, forward strand.
CCTTATGCTCAGCTGGTGGCCTTGGAATAGAAGTGCAGGTCTTTATGTATGAAATTACATCTAGAAACATTGTCCATCTCATGTAAATATCAGTTTGGAGGAGTTCAGGGGTTGATATATATGAGAAAGAGAACTGGTCTTAAAGGTGATCCTTGTTGCAAACCACTTCCAGCATTTAACCACTGATCTTTCTACTTTGTTTAAGTCCTTGGAATAGAGGTGCAAGTCTTGATGTATGAATTTACATCTAGAAAAGTTGTCTATCTCATGTAAATATCTGTTTAGAGGAGTTCTAGGGTTGATGTAAATGAGAAAGAGAACTGGTCCTAAGAACAATCCTTGTTGTAAACCACTTCCAGCATTTAACCATTAATCTCTGTACTTTTTATGGCCAGTCACCCATTAGTCTAACCACTGATGTATTGAAGTATAAAGTTTTTTCGTACACATTCACCATATCCTGCATGACCAAGGTAGCTTGAACAGATGGCTGAGCCATAGAGGGAAAAATCCTTACTTGGCTTCTACATTTGTATAAAGCATAACCTTATATATTCCGTGCGATCATCAGACACCACTCTTTGTTTACATCTAGGCAGTATCATGTCATTCAGTATTTGCTTGTGATTTTTCGTGTTGAGCTTTATCGATTGCTCTCTAGAAATTTAAATGAATGACATTTTCTGCTGCACTTCCATCATATATGTTTATTAAATCACAAAAGAAATCAAGTAGATTTACATTTTATGTATTATTCATATTTTTAATTGCCCCAGGACTTCTTTTCCCAAAGCTCCTGCAGCTTCTAGGCTTCACTACTTCCATTAGGGAATTTTTGGAATCCTTTGGAGTGAGAAGTTCTTTGATGAAACTATACTCCCTTTCGTCAACACAGTGATACAGCCTTGCCGAAGTGGACTTTTCACTTACAGTAAACCATTGGCTGTCAAAGACAAACAATTTTGTCAGACACATTTTGCAGTTCATTTGTTAAGTGATAGTCCTCTGAATGATTTACAGTTTTGTTTCAAATGGTCATTTACATAGGTGTACCAACTACAAATGTCAAGCAAACTCTGCAATAATTTTTTGGGTAGTGACTTGTTACCTTTTGTGAATGTGGCTGTTATGCTAACAGTCTTCCAGTCCCATGAAACTTTCCCTTCGATAAGTGACTTGTTGGAAAGGGAAGACAGCAGGTGATACTGTAGTATATATTAAACTTGTACTGTGTCCATTGGTGGCATTTTGTGTATGATGGTGAAAATGTGAATAGAAATATTAGTCTTAATTGAAGATTCAAGTTTCATATGTAAATTGAATGACTAAGAAATGCTGTAGTATTGTTTAAGACTTTATTTTTGCATAGTGCCATAACTTAAGGATAGTGTGAGTGAACTAAGTTATTCCAATGTATCCTGTACATTAGATCCATCTTATTGTAATGTTATATATAATTGAAGGCAATTGATTAACGGATTCTTTTGTTGCATTTTGCTTTGCAAATCTCTCTTGGGCAGTTCAAGGCTCAAGCGTTTTTATCCTGTACTTTATTGTTAAGGTGATTTTAGAGTCATAAGTGCTTTCAGTCACAATTTTCATAATCAAATTACTTTATCTTAACACAGATGCAGTTGATGGAGCTTGAGCATGCAGAGATCAAGTCTGAATTAGATGATGTCAAAATCCAGAGGTCAAAATTAAAGACAGACCTTACCAAAGAAAACCAGACTCATAGTGCTCAGGTAAGACTTTCATACCATTTTTCTCACCAATGGATTCCCTATGAGCTTCCAGAGAGAGCACTAGTCTTGCTGGGAGTTAGAATTGTCCTGCAATTCAACAACTACTGAACCACTGTTGCTAGATAGAACTCAGTCATCGGGACTTCTTGACAGAAACTACTTCCTATGATGCTGTCGCATCATTAACTGCCCGGCTCCTGCATATGATGCCATCACATCAATTCAGTGCTAGGGCTCTTGTCAGTGATACCATTACTTCATTCTATCTGCTGTCACACACTCAGTTTTTCATTTAACTCAGTCACTCTTGCTGCTCAACTCTCTACGATGATTTCATCCAGTTTGACTTGCTAAGATGTGAGTAGTTTTCAGTTAATCATTTTAGAGTTATTTAGTCTGCTGTAAGTGTATTGTCCCTTTTTAGGACATATAATTCTGTTAGACTCTTTGTTGCCATGATTCACTGGGGTTGGCAATGATTTTACATTATTAGGAGTGTATATACCTTGGGTTAGAAGCTGTGGAGCCTTTTATTATTTTCATTTATTTATTTAATTAACCTAGGCTTTAGAATTCCATTGGGACCCAAATAGAATGTTGGCTTCCAGGTTTAAGGGCAAAAGAACCTAGAAGCAGATATACAGTATAACCACATTTAACTGTTAGTACTTGTGACACAGTATGTGTAATACCTGCACTTACATATAAATGTTATGCTTTACTTTTACACATTCATCAGTGATATCAGTATCACCTGTGCTTTACTTTTACACATTCATCAGTGATATCAATATCACCCAGTTATGCATGATCATGATGGTTCCATGACTAAATCAGTCTTTTCATACCACTAGATTATGGGATTTTTGGTCTTCATTATTTTGTAAGTATTTTTATCATTCAACAGAAGTGTATTTCAGTTCTTTATGGCAAGTCAGTACAAAGATTTTTCATAATCACAGACATAACCAGAAATAGTTTTATTTCAGTTTGAAGAACTTACACGACAGCTAGCAGAGAAAACAGAAGAGGCAAAGCAGCTTGCCACAAAAGTTATGGATCTCGAAAATGAGATCCAGGTACTGAACAGAAAACATAATAATTCCTTAAAGGTTAGTGGAACATTCAGAAACACAGACTGCATAATTTAAGTCAATTTTTTGTGAAGATTTGGTGACTATCAATATGAAAAATACTGTAGTTGCAATGTCACAAATTAGTAGAGATCATCATTAAAGTCATATCTGTATTGTTGTATAATATTGTTACTCCCTCACCATTCTATCAAAGGATATAATGAGAGAGATGCAGAAGCTACGGAAACGACTAGAAAGCCAAGAGAATGGCACAAATGGAGGAAATGGAAGCACCACTGGGGTTGTTTTGAGTGGCAGATCATCCCAGTCAGCAACACCACATGACTCTTTATCTCAAGGTTCCAGAGCCTCTTCCAATACTTCCCTTAACACTATTGAATACCCAAGTACCAATGGCAGCAGCCCACAGTCACAGGTGATATATACACCATGTTTTTCTTCATTATATTTAAATCTTGCTTGCTCTCGTTAAATTTTCCTTTCCCTTTCTTCCCATTTTTCTCGAGTCAGATCATTTTGTGAGCAGTGACAAAATCATTTTGATCCAAAGGGGTCAGGATCTTTTTACCAACTTCTTGTAAGAAAGTCTCTTTTACCCTTTACTAACCACTCATTTTTACCTTAGCATTTGGCATTTTTATTTAGACACACTTATGGGACTTAGGCTTTCCCAGGTATGGCAGTGCTATTACTTTATACAGTCTCATTATGCTTCTCTTTAGTGGTGTCTGGAAAGGAAAAAGATTCTTTTCTTGTATGCACGACTTGGCATCCTTTGGGATTCTTAAATTTTGGACTACAAAGGTGAGGTAAATTATAGACAGTGGAGAGGTGGGATAACTGAAGAAAACCTGTATTTTTCTGGCTGATTTGATTTTATAATGACTGCATTTCACATATGATTTGTATCACCAGAATTTGCAGGTTAGTCATTTTAGGATGATATAACCACATAACATAGTTTCTTTTCCACATGTTAAGGGAACGATCAGACAGTGCTCATGACACTGTATCTAGTCTTTGTCGAGGTGCAGAAATATGTCTTATAACAAAATAAGTTTTTTGCATCATCTGTCAATTTTTGTATATCTTTCTTGATTTCTAGGATCCCCTCCCACCCCTTAATGATCCTTTGGTGACACAGCAGTTGTTGGTTGACCGAATCATCAGACTTCAGAAATCTGCTGCCAAACGCTCAGAAAAAATTGAGTTTTTAGAAGAGCATATAACTCAGTTGGTTTCAGAACTCAAGAAAAAATCACGAATTATCCATCATTATATCATGAAAGAAGAGACGGGAGCTCTTGCAAATTCAGCATCTGATTCATCTAAGGTAAGTTTTAAATTCAATCCTTTCATGTAGAACAAGGGAACCTTTTGATTTTTATAATTACATGATACAGAGGATAGCCATGCTATGGTATGCCTAATCTTTTGCATTTGTTATTTGACTCAGTTTCTTAACCAAAGTCAAAAGGAAAAAAATTGTTTGAGCTGTATTTCTCTCCTCTGCCTTCAATAGGTCATATTCATAAAAACCCTTCCGAACTGATAGTGGTTAAGACTGCTGATCTGGGAAGATGAGGATACCTTATATGTTAGAGAAACATTTAAGAATTAAAAGAGCCCATGAAAACTTAATCTTACTGATAGTGGAGGGGGGGGACTATGCTGATCTGGGTCGAATTTCCCATAGAAGCCTAAATTTACCATATTTTTGATGTAATGAAAACAGATTTTTACTGGTAGTTTTTCTAAACTGCCCCTTAACTGGAATTTTAGAAAACCTTAAGGTAACAATACTTTAATTAGTAAAGGGAAAGAATGCTAAGTAATAAGCCAGTCCCATGAGTAACTTTGAATGCGAAAGCTGTGACGAAATAGTATGGAATTGTATTTTATCCTTCAAGGTCACCTTGTGAGGAACAAGTTTTCACACACTTATTGAATTACTAATACCCTAGTAAATGCCGGCACTAATATCACATACTGAATTGAATCAACTTAAGTCT